>LQNK01003419.1:16763-39193 GCA_001586405.1 Phoebis sennae | reverse complement strand
TAATCTTTATAATTTATTGAGAAGTAATTGCTAAAGCAATTGGTAAGGCGGCGTTTAACGTTTCATGTTTTTCCAACATATCTTCGCTTTTACTGAACTAATGTTGATAAAATAAAAATCGAATTGTAGATCTGCGGACATTTTATCTAATCATATAAAACATTTTCTTGTTTCAATCACCTGCTGGTCGATTCTGTAAAATACGATTTTCGATTTCGAATCTCTTCTCGACTCTCACCCTCACTTCGAAAATCACTTCGATTCTCACATTTTTAGTATTCTGTAACGTCAATGTCGCTCAAGTGAAGTGAAATGAGTTTCGATATGTCGAGTGAAATTACGTCATAAATTAGTGATGACCTTTTTAGGTTACAGTTTTAGATGATCAATTACGATTATATTAAAAAAAATAATAAAACATTATTTGAATGTATTTCGTTCACGGTTACACATTATTGTTATTATTGAGACGTTTATTCACAAAAAATAATTTTTAAACTCGATTTATTTGAAAAAAAAAACATCTAATGCACCTTAAATACTTTTTTTTCAAATAAAAAATAAACTATGAAGTCTCTGACATTTTCAGACTTTGACAAGTCGAAATACCGATTTGTCGTTATTCTAAGCAAAATTTTTAGAAATATTATCAATAATTAAGCATTTTAAGCATTATTTAGACGCTGAAGAAGGCAATTTTGTGATAGATGTAGGATTTATATCTCTACTCTGGTTCTTTCTTAGTTTGGAATTGCTGAAAATGTATCGAATAGAAGCATGGATGAAAACGTTTGTGGAAAACTATAGCAACTATTAGAAGGACCTACGACCTACGTTATGGCCAAACGCCTATTGCTTTTGTCAGATATACGATTATTATATAGTGGTCAAGTTGTTTATGTTAAAATATGTTTTTCTTATAAAAGTATGTACATCTTAAAAAACAAAGATAAATAAACTTGAATCACTTACTATGTGGGTTTGTTTTATTATTTCTTTATACAATAGTAACGAATTTTTGTTAAAACGACATTTAATGTTGATGTTTTATACATTTGTGTAAGTATCTTAAAACTTAAATACCTATACAATTATATTTTCTTAAAAATCGCCCTGCTGCTCTACAGTCAAAAACAATATAAATTTGTAAGCCTCTATCCCACAGGAACCACTTGATTTTCCGGGATAAATCATACATATTATGTTAGCCTATAATATAATCAGCAATTGTGTAAATTTACATCTCAATCCATGCAGTAGTTTTGGAGGAGTAGATGTTCAAAGAAACAGACAGACAGACAGACAGACAGACAGACAGACAGACATGAAAGAAAAAAAATATTGATTTGCCTTCTGTATCCCTTATATTAAGGCCCTGTATTAAAATTTCTCCAATATATTCAATGTACAAATTTTGACTTGCTACGATTTTATTATATGTATTGATTAACATTTGCATGATTTCATTTTTTTTCCAATCACAAAATAGTTTATCACGTTTTTGAAGAAGTAGGGTTAAATTAGTATCTCCAGGATAATTTGAATTTTGAAAGTTTTCCTTCGTAAATTAGTTTAAATTACGAATAAATTTGCGTTTTAAAGTAATTGATGAATAAAGTGTTAACTCAAAATATAAAATTTAATTGACAAATAACATTCAAACTTTCATTTTATATAGCATGTTTATTTAAATTTCTACAAGGGTCAGGGAGAGAAATTTTAGTTTCTATTAAGATATCACAAAATGCGATCTCCTTGGTGTTTCTTATCTCGATACTATTATTAGGTTCAAATAATATGTTACAGTAATCTTAACCTTTTATCAATTGTTATTTATTGCTAGTATACGACTATGTTGTGTTGAGGTTTTATCTGGATAATTAATCTTTTAAATTGTTCAAGTCATGTTTGAATAGATAATATTTCAATGAAAATTTAATTATTATTTCTCAATTTTCCACTTCTCATGTTGCGATTTATTGAATATTCTTATAACAATAAAACCATACAAAGTAACATATTTCAAACAAAGGTTTCAATATATGTATTACACTTATTTTTTTTTAAACAATAAACACACAAAATATAATGGCATTTTAGAAGAAAAAGTTCAATATAAATAATATAAGTAATAATAAATACATATTAAAAATTGTGATATAAACATCGATAAATGTAATAGATATGTGAAAATCTTAGCTGCGAAGTGTTCAATAATAATGTTTATGAACATTGAGACAAACAGATGCAAGCGGAACATATATCAATATGTTATTGTTACGGGTCATGTATTGGCAGTTTCCTATATTTCAGTTCGTTTGATGAAGGTACATAAACTAAGAGTTATTGTGAGTCGTATATTAGTAAAGATTAGCCCATATTACTGGTAAGTAGACCATTTTTATGTATTCTAGTATATGTAGTGTATAATAAATATAACAGTTAGTAACAATAAAGATTTTAGTATTTTCTTTCAACTTTTGTATTAAAGACAAAACTTTAATCTTAATCAGTTGGATATGTGAATTATATTTAAGCATTAGTATTGGCTAAATATAGATATGCAGGAACAATTCTTTAAGTAAATGATGGACCCTAATTTTGCTAGAAACCATTTTTTTCTCGAAAATTTACTACATTATAATATAATAAAGCTACAACGCTTAAAATATAATATGTGAGATATCTTTGTCATTCATGTCAATAAAAAAAATTTAATATTTTTATTTCTAAAAGACATTTTTTTTTAGGAGTTAAAATGCCGTGGAAGACGCCCGTTGCTCTTCTTTGTGTTTTACATTTTTGTTTGGCTGGGGATATTATTGTGGACTCAAAGGAGGACGCATGCAGAGCATACAGTTCTTGTTCGTCGTGTCTAACGAGTAAAACTTGCACCTGGTGCGTCACGAAGAGTAGATGTACTCATCAAGCGTGCGGCAATGACAACGTTATTTATCCCAGTGAAGTAGCTGCGCTCATGTCGGGGCCGGATTTTTGTCCCAGAATCGTCGAATCAACGCCGATTGTTGTAAAAAGTGGAGGAAAGGAAATATTAGGCGTTAAAATAACGCAAATTTATTTATACATGGCGTTCACTCCGTGGAAATGCAAAGTCGCTTTAAATAGCAAAGAGAAAATTGTGCCCGCGGTCCTCATCGGAGACAAAGTTTATTGCGAAACAATGGAATTTGTGAACGACAGTGAAAAGCCTTTCGTGGAAGGCAGTGTCGCAGTCATGTGGGATTATAATAAATCGTTCGATGGTACACTCAACCTCAAAATTTGTCGCTGTGACTTGGCTCCAGATTGCTCTGCGTGTATAAATTAAATAAAAAGATTATGAAAGAAATTAATGTCGCAAATGTTTTATTCTATACGTTTCTTTTTTGATTTCTAATTATAGAAAGTATCAAACTTGATTATACTTGTCAATGGATATTGTCAGCAGCCAAACAAATAACAAATATAATATTTCTAATTGTTTTGTTTGTTACTTAAGAGACGTCCTTGTCTTATTTAATTGAAAGTAAAAATGTCATATTGGAAACATATTATTTTAAATATCGTGCTTTCCTGTAAAGTTGTCAGGTAAACCATTAAGGAGCACCCTTCTGTCTGATTTTTTCGTATAACCTCAATATTATGTATAGTGGTTGTTCCGTGTGGCTTCGTTTTTGTGGCATAATATCATATAGCCTATAGACTATGCTAAAACATGTAGTTTAAGATGCAGCTTTGTTATGGTTTGCAGTTTTTAAAATAGTTCTAGTAGTTTTTGTGAAAAAACATTACAATCATACATGCAACACGAAAGACTCCTCTTTTTAATATAATTATTGAAATAATTGTAGAATAAAGAGACAATTTGTGTATTTTTTAGCAAAATTGTTTTCTATTTTTTATAAAGGCGGAGCATGCGGTCACCTGATGGTAAGTGACTGATCACAGCTGATGAATAGGTATGTACAACATCAAAGTTGAAAGAAGGAGGGGTAATAAGGAAGTTAATAATTAGTTTAATGGGAAATCGGGAGAAGGGGGGGGTGGGAGAGGAAAGGAATGGGAATACAGGCCTCAGGGATCTCGTCACCATACGAAACACAGTGAAAATCGATACTGATAACTATTAATGAAGCGATAATAAGGAAGAATATAAAAAATGTGTAGTACTAGGAATAAAATCGGAAAATATTTCCGCTTCCGTAAATATAGATAAATGGTAGAGCACCATAGCGCTGTGACATCCTTACATTTGCTCGAATTTTGTAAGAACCGCTAATGCTTCCTTATGTCTTCCGTAAGGACATATCTCATGTTGTGTTCAATGAATTGTCACTGAGGTTCGCTTAATACTATATTCTGTGTCGGATTTTCTTTCTCCATTTTATAGTAACAGTTTCTATTTACTGTTTCCAATGATCCTGATTGTTGTTTGTTGTGACCGATAGATAACAGAATCAGATTTCTCTTAAATATTGTTTTGATTTTTGTTTTCAAAAGTGCATCTAGAGTGTCTCGTCCATTAAACAGGATTAAATTACAAGGCTTATCTGCGTTGAAAATTCCATTTAAATTACAATTTATATTGTACAATTATTTTATGATTAAAATGACTGCGAACTAACGGACAGAGAGGACGTTTTAAGTGTTTTATTTATTTATTCGAGCCAAGGTAGCGGAATGTTTATAAATTAATATTAATTTAACTAATACTCCTTAATGTAAATGTATTAACTAAATAGTTCAAACATATTTAGGTTCGAAAAACCGGATTCATTCCATAATAATTCCGGAAAATAGGCAACAAAGTTTTTATTTTCAATTAAATTAAGCAAAATTTTATTAACTTCGCATACAAAGGATAAGCTCATTTTAAATAGTTTAGAGTTTAAAGTGAGGCATTGCGCGAAGCCATGTTATGTGGACGCTCCGTGTGCTACCTACGTGGGCGGAATTTTATTAACCGACTTTCAAAAAAGGAACCTCCTCCTTTTTTTTGAAAATAAATTTGTTGGTGGTGGTTTGGTCTCATGATCTGATCATCCATGTGGAAGATACTCCAGGCTAGTATAGTATTATATTATCTATGTCCTCCAGGGATCTCCTCGAAAATCAAGAGAATAAGCTCTGCGGTTAAAGTTTTATAATGTTAAAGTTCTTACCTATTAAAGTCTAACTCTGAAACTGAATCGTGACTAGATGATGTGACTATCCTTCACAGGTCACTAAAAAGGGAAAAAATAACATTTTGTCAAAAATAGAACCAACTTCCTCACTCTAAAAAGTAAAATTAACTTTTATTTTTTTTCTACATAATCGGTGCCTTGTCTATTTTCAATTTAACAAGATTTTACCACCATTACACCAGTTTTAGCATAGAAAAATAACTACCATATTTATTTTATGAAAATGTAGGTATTGTATAACACTGGTTTTTCCACTTACTTTCGTGAAGTAGTATATTTTATAAATCACTAAAAATGATGGCATGAAATAATAAACAATGTCCGACAAAAATGACGTCATGTGCACCGAATCAATTTGATCGATATCGTAATTCATTATGACAGATGTTTTTTTACCGATAATGAAGAAAAAAAATAATCTTTTTCAAATTAGCTGCATATCGATAAAAATAGTGCTGTGATGCAAATCAAATCAAATGCAAAGTTCATAGGCACCGTTAAATACCGTAGTTTGACAAGATATGCACAGATGTCAATACGCAATACCAAATCTATTAATTTTTCGTTGATATCAAATGCTAACCTCAACATCAAATGTAACCAGACATAGTTGTCAACGGAGATACAGTACTGTACGTAACTTCCAGCTTAGTTAATGAAATTAAAACAAAACACATAATTATGAAATGCGCGCTCTAGTTTGTTATAATTTTACAATATAAGAAAATTTTCCATCTTCAGTCGTTACAACAGATTGGAGATACTTTTCTTAACACTCAACGTTATAAAGTATCATTTAACTATCTTTAATCTAAAAGTACTCTTCAGTGTCCACAGAGTATGCCTAAAATGGTTTTGCCAGATATAAGGATTTATTTGTCGTTGATAAAATAATTTACAACTCTTTATCAATATTTTATCAAGCAATTTGGCCGATTATCACATTTATAGCTAAATTTTATTTCACTTCGATGACGCCGGGCACGTCATCGAAAGGTCTCTTAATTAGCTTTTTGAAACATAGGATAGAAACAGTATATTAACAAACGTGTACCTATATGTCATCAGATAAAATAAGATGAGAATACAAGATAAAGAAAGGGATAAGCATAACACAGCGATGCAGATATCAAGCGACTCTACAGATAGTGGATATGGACATAATAACTTATTTTGTAAGCGTTATGTCACGTTACGATTTTTTATGGACCCACCACCTAAATAACAATGTCTAATTAATTTAACTCTAACAATTTTTTAGTGATTAAACGACGACAGTATTGATATTTATAACAAAAAATATTTATTATCAATAAGAAATTGACGCTGTTTATAAAATTCACAGCAAATTTCCATTGTTTCTCATAAGGCCTCTTTATACACTTGTCACGTTTTCATTCTTTTAAAACATTTGGGATTGTAAATTGTCAATTTTAGTATATGTTCATAATATAATGCCTATAATATACATATATTATTTTATTTATTTATTTATTTCATTTATCTATCATTCTTTACAGCTAAACAAAGAATATCCATTAAATAGTAGGAACATTTTTGTGTAAGAAAAAATTATTAATAGTTAAGTTAGGAAATATTACCAAACACCTAAATATTGTGATGTTTTTTTCTCAAATTCAATAATCGCACCCAAACTACTAATATTATAAATGCGAAAGTTTGTGAGCATGTATGTATATATATACAAACATATGTTTGTTACTCTTTCTCGAAGAAGGGAAGGAAGGGTCAGAAGAATTATCAGAAGTTAAGCGGGTGAAACCGCGGGGCGCGACTAGTAGGCCATGATTCAATATATTAAACAAATCTACTTATTTTTAAATGCAGATAAGGTAGGCCTTTGTTAATACCAAATTATAAAGTTTATAGTTTTTATTACGCGTTTTATACCTGATAACGTGTTTATAGCATTATAAACTTACTAATTAAATATCATGAAACTGTAACTGTGAATAGTAGAGTATTATTTATATTGCCATACTTTGCTCTTTATATTTATTTAATAACATAAATAACTCAGCATATTTGTATAACTAAAATACTTAATGTATATAAATTATGTATGTTCGAAATTGTAATGCAAATTATGTTATGTGGTAAGGAAATGATAACTTGATATCTCCATTCCTTGTCCTCCTTTGGAATGGTGTGAGTGGCAATATTATTTATTCGTACCGACATTGTTGTGCGCGTTCTAACGGAGTGCGATCGTATTGTATTCGTTTCTTTTTATATCCTTCGTGTACTTAACGCTATGTGATTAAATTCGGATTTACAAATAGACAATGTGTATAGAGGTGTGATATCCAGAAACATTTTAAAAATGACTAATATTGACGGAACTCAAATTGTAAACGTTATTGGTGACATTGCAAAAGAAAAATCAAAACAGTCATCCTTGAATGTAGCAGTGAAGTGGTGTTCTTTGCAATGGAAAGCAGTACTCGCAGAGTTTGTTTCGACCCTGTTACTAATATTTTTAGGGTGTATGACATGCATGCCTCTGAGTGGATTTTCGGTTCAGCCGCCCATGTATTCGCCGATCGGGTTTGGATTGATTGTTCTGTTCAACATCACAGCTTTCGGACACATATCAGGGGCGCATATGAACCCGTCAGTTACTTTAACGGCTGTTATTTGGGGTAAACTATCCGCAGCTCTTGGCTTGGGATATGTGATAGCTCAATGTTGCGGAGCCATCGTAGGATATGGTTTATTAGTTATAGTGTCACCTATCGATTTAGTGCCGAATGCAATTTGTGCAACTCAACCTCACGTTGGACAAGACCCGTATCAGGCCCTTATTGTTGAGATAGTTCTGTCAGCGGCATTGGGTTTTATAAATTGTGCAGTATGGGATCCGGTGAATGTGGAAAAAAACGAAGCCAACTCTTTGAAGTTTGGCTTTAGTATTGCAGCATTTTCGATCGCTGGCGGGCCGCTGACTGGAGCGAGCATGAATCCAGCAAGAACTCTTGGACCCTCGTTGTGGACGAATAACTGGAATACCCATTGGATATATTGGGTCGGGCCTTTGGTAGGCGGAGCATTTGCGGGATTATTTTACAAGTATATTTGGTTAGATAAACAAAAAGATACTGATTAAATTATTATATATATAACATGTAAATAAAACCACCGAGGAAAAAAATAATAAATAAAAAAATAAGATAAATAAAATAAAATAGCATTTGGCAATAGAACTTTTACACAAAGTGACATAAAAAAGTAAAAGACTACATGTTTTCTTTTGTTTAAATCTATTGTTCTATTGTGATTAACGTCCGTTTTCAATATTCTATCCATGCCTTGTTTTGGTTACTAAAGTCAAACAAATCTATCTATTTGCACGTACTTTGAATTTAATATGCTGTCGACGGATAGTCTTTGTTAGGACTTTGACAATCAAATGTCATTTAATCTGAGATTACAATCTATCCACAATCTTTGATACATTATTGAAAACGTCGTTAGTTGTTAATTGTAATACAGTTATAAAATAGGATCAACGAAGAGGATATTTCTTGTAACATAGAGTGGATTATTGTATTTTACTATTAGGGTAAAATGATTATTCTGGAATATACTTTATTGTTAAAGTGTAAATATAACATTACTTTCGTAAACTTTATATCGATTTGTATTTCAATTGTTATCTCATGTTGATTATGTGTTTGTAGATGGTTTGATGAACTATTATAATAACAAAAAATGTTTATTGTGTTATACCAAAAGCAAATTAAAAGTTTATAAAAATTTTCTATCTTTCTCGTGGTATTATAGCTGAGCAAAACCCCAATATATGTATTAAGAAAGTATAATCGTTTTTTAAATAAATTGAATTGGTATTTTTTCAAAAATGTTGACCTAGTCGTACTCTTATTTGGCAATCGATTTTTTTTCTTATTTCCTTCCTTTGTTTGATTACAGTATGTAATTGGAATGCAATATGTATGTTCTATAGACACCAAAACCATTTTTTCTGTTTGTCTGTTTATCTGTTTGTATGGTCGTCAATTACGTCTAAACCACTGGGCAGATTTTAATATTTTTTAAACTGATGGACCAATTATTGGTGCAAATTAAACCGCGCGACAGGGTGAGATTATTATTAAACTGCGGATATGCCTTTTTGTAATCAAAATGCATAGATTAAGACTCAATAAATTCCCAAAAATCGCCCATAATTAGCTTTCTGCTCGCGTCACTCGCATCGACTACAATTTTGTAAAGGCGCGCGCAGTGTGAAAATAGAACTTAAGACATTAAATATCTCATCTTAAATATATTAGACCTGCGACCGTACTTTTCTAAACTTTTCTAGCGCGCCTCTACAAAATATAGACATTTTAGTCCAAGGGAACGATGATGCGGGCGGACAGCTAGTAGACTATAAAATGAGGATATTTTCCTAACAATTTGTACAATTAGTGTAATATTTATTTATTACACGTTTTTTTCATACATTTTCGTGAGTTGAAAATGGTAATCAAGGAAATGTCCATCCTAAAGCAGAGATTCCTTGAAAATTGTTTAGTATTTTTGAACTTAAAACATTTAACAGTGAATGGCGATGCTAACAGTTTGGGAACAATTGTATTTCAACGCATTCGCTTTGTACATTTTAGACAAATATACTTTAAATGACCAAATGTGAATGTTTCAATGGAAACTTTAACATTTAAATACTTGTCTCGAAAACAAACCCAAGAATCATTCATTTTCATGCGTTTGCACATACTTAGATGTGATTTATTTGATAGTATTTGA
This sequence comes from Phoebis sennae, assembly GCA_001586405.1. NCBI lineage: Eukaryota > Metazoa > Arthropoda > Insecta > Lepidoptera > Pieridae > Phoebis > Phoebis sennae. Next base: position 29,216 of record LQNK01003419.1, on the reverse strand, counting down.
AGCCTTCTATCACACCTGGAGTATAATCATGTTTGTACCTAAGTATATTGCAATATCAATATCGTATAATATAATGCAGATGATTACCTAATCTTTGGATAAAACGATGAAGCAAGCCGACCTTGTAATCACCTGACCTATTGATAAACGATTCTCAACACGCCACAAGAAGACAGCTAATGTTTAAAAACATTTAATAAAACTTCACAATTTATTAAACACTTTCCACAATTTATTATATTATATTTTATTACAATAATAATTTAATTATAAGCGGATGTTGTATGAATAAAGTATTTTATTTAATATTTTTAAAATGCATTTCCTACAATAACAAAACATTTCAATTCCAATCAAGTATATATCTTTTGGTGGTCTATTTGATAAAATTATTAATAAATCACTAAAAAATATTGTACGATATATATATGCCAACAAAATCTTGAATGAGAATATTAGTATCAAACTTATTCGTTACCAATTCCGTAACTCATGTAAACAGACTGACCATTGTAGTGTACGTAACGTCCAGTCTGATTCAATTTAATTAAAAAAAAACATGTTATTTTAGATAATTATCTTGATGATAAATCCACCGTACATATTTAATATCTACTTCCTTGGTTTTCTATTTATTTAACTCTTTATGTCAAATAAAAGAAAACTAATCATAAGTTAAATTATTATTTATGCGTAGTAGAAAGTTTATACACTAAATAGTGATGAAAACAAGCACCACTTTAATTTGTGATAATGGAATAAAAATATGGTAATCATGTAACTTATATGCCATAACTCGGCAATTTGAGGTGTTTTATATTATGCTTTTATAAATATATGTAATTATGTTAAAATGAGTATTAAAAATCTACCGAGATATATATTAATATGACATAGCTTATACGGGTAAAGTTCTTAGTCTAAAGTTTGAGACACCTAACCACGAATGAACTTTATTTTATTGCTGTTTAATATGCACTTATACACGTTTAGAATATGATCTTCTAAAAGTAGTTTTATCTAAAGTAGCTTATGTTGTTAAAGTTGGCGTTCAATCTATACATATAATTAAATCGTAGACTAGCCGTGTCTGTACATTTAATATTTTCAAGAAAAAAATTGTGTTTCGTGTTTCATTTGTGATTCTAAACTCAAAACAATGATTTTTAGAATTTTTGTCTGTTTGTCGGGCGTTTGTACGCAGTCAACTCCGAAACGGCTTAACCGATTTAAATGCGGTTCGATGATATATTACGGAAAGCCCCCCGGAGGTTTTAGTGTTTGTTTCATTCAAATCGGTTAACAAATAAAAAAGATATGAGGGTTCAAAGTTATCCATGAAAACACATCATCAATGCGCATAGGTACATTCAGTTGAACATTTTTATTTGTTGTTTGCACAGTACTTTTTTATTATAAATGTAGCCTTCTCTTAAACTCCAAAGTAGATTACGATCATGGCGGCCAATCACAACAAAGACTAACCAACATGCAGAAGTTATTATTTGCGTCCATAAGCAAGTATGCGTTACTCTTTCATTCTAGGAGTATACGACAGATATCGAAAATGTAAATATTCTGCAAATAAGAGAATTATTAGTATTATACAAGCATGAACAGTGACACTTTCGTTATATTTAATTTAGGATATGCTTCGGTATTAAAAATTACAGTTATTAAATCGTAATTATTGGACAGTTCTTTTTAAATAGAATAGAAGTTTATTAAAGGGATTGACGAAATGTATTTACAAACATACGTTTCTAAGTCGTAAAAATTGTCATACCACTTCTACTTCTAAAAATCCACAAAGTACAGAATTTTGTAGTCCACGCAGGCGAAGCCGCGGGCAGAAAGCTAGTTTATTATAAAAATATAAAGTTTGATTTTTAACGACCTTCTACATAACATCTCCAAAATAAACGTCTGTTAGAAATATAATTTTATTTTATAGGAATATAATATATTGAGCTTAGAGACATTCTCCTTTTATTGGTAATTATGCTCATTATAACACATACAGGACTTTAAACTGCAAACTGTGGTTATTAATTAATAATCATTACAACTATGTTTTTGAACTTTTTTACTAGAAATAATTTTTATGGCACATTAACAGTTATTTGGACTAATAAAAATGTTTTACATGCCAGTTTAATAAGTGACGAAAATAAATGGTTAAAAAATAATTTGATTCAACAAATTTTTATGTTAATCTTTTGCTTATTTTTAAACATATTTATCTGATAAACCATTTATCTAATAATTTTATGATAACCGCTTTGCTAAAATGTAAAATTTACTAATAAGAAATTTAAAATGAGGCGAGCTTTTGCATACCAGGAAATGTTATTCAGCAACGACGCCAATTTTAATACATAAACAAATTTTAAAATATACATTTTACAGCGCTGCTACTTGGTGTGAAGGTTAATTGTTTAAAAGCAAACGCAGCGTGCACATAATTAAAATATATTGCTACTTATCCCTCGGCTGGCTACATTTTTTAAGTATACAACACATACTTTATATTTTTTATGAGAGATACACGAAAGGTTTTCTCGTGGATAATACACATTTTAATTGTTTTTGAGAGCGTAGCATTGTTTCAGAAGACTGCATCACCGTTTGTGTTTCCGATTTAAAGATTATTTGTTTTCGAGTTTTGTATTAAGTATCTACTCATAGTTTTATTTTAGTCTGAGTGAGATCGAGTCTGAATTTATTTATTTCTGACCAAGTGAATTAGTATATAGGTATCTCTTTGCTTTACATTTTTAAAAACGTGTATGTTTTATTCAGAAGCTGCTAAGAACATAACATAGCATAACCAATAAATATTAAACTTAAATCAACTTGGTTTAAATTTCCACATTGCTTAATTTATCCACATGCATGTATTACATCCCAATTATGCCATGAATTATTATGAATTTAACCGATTGATAAATCAATAAAGTATTTAATTGTCCTCGAAAGAACGCTTAGGATCACATTTGGGACAATTTATAAAGGGTATGTTTCTCGCTAGTTGTTTATGAAATATTGAAAACGTCCGTAAAGGCATGCGGCAGCGTGTTCAGCTAAGTTCAAAGATACGGAAAAGCTTTACCGTATAGACATAGGCCAATATACCGATAAGGGCTAGTCTTTAACTATTTTATTGATGAAGTCGAGAACAACGCATTATTTAATATGGCAAGTTTATCATTTATTTCACATTATTTGATATGATAATACTTACGATACAATAATGAAAGTCAGGGAAAGTTATCTAGTTGTATTATCTCAAAGATATTTCTGCATACTCTGATGTTTATCTACATAAACTGACATTATGGAGTCGATATACAATTACCGCAAGGCGATTGTATTAAAGATACGTGTAGCATATTATTATGGTCTTCATTAACCTTAATGAAGGAGAGGAAGATTTGTTTGCGGGTTACTTAATAACAATGGCATATTAGCATCAAGGCTGACTTGCAATGATATACTGAGGAATGAGGAAAATTTCAACGAAACTTAAAATTCAAGCATCACCTTGCATAAGGCGCCGATCTTAACATTTTGTTTTCTATGTTATAGCACGCAAGCGGAGCATGCGGTTCACCTGATGTAGAGTGACCGACCGCAGGCTATGAACACCTACAACATTAAAATTAAAGCAAAAATTGACGAATATTACCTAATGTAATTAATTTTGGCTTACCATCTATCCATATAATAAAACCGTAACAGGCATTTCTGTACATTGAATATTTTTAAAAGAGTATATTGCTATGCAATATGTATGTTTTATATACCCAAAACCGTGGTTAAATTTTTTTTCTGTTTGCCTATTTATATAAATGTATGTGCGTCAAACACATAAACAAACACGTTCGAGGCAGATTTTGATAAAATTTTGCATGATGATGTACCAATTTTAGGTTCAACTTACAGACTATATTTTATTTAAAAAAAAAATTAAGCGTGGCTCTCCATACAACTAAGCGGGGGTAAAAAAAAATAATTCGCGTATATATTATCATTAAATGAGATGTCATTTTATAGATATTTAAAAATGCGAGATATACATTTCCAAAGTAGTAAAATTGTAACATCCCGCGGCAGTGTGAGATTTTGATTAAGTTGTGGATTTACCTTTTTATACTTTTAACGGGTAGATGAAGACGTTTGAAAACACTGAATAAATTCTAAAAAATCTTCGATACATAGTTTTAAAAGGTTATATTTTTTATTCGATGAAAACCGAATAACAGCATAAGACCTAAAAATTTTACGTTGACATCATTGGTTTATTTTCGCATTTAATAACAGAGTACAATACATAATACATGGGCAATATATAGGCAGGGATTGTCAAACAATCTGGGATCCTGATACCTGGGGGCTCGGACCCTCCAGGATACGGGTTCACCCTCGTCAGATTTGTAATGACCTTATCCCCGTCGGTCTTGAACTTTTAATACACGTTGATGTTTGGGCTCTAAAAACTAAATTATATCTTGGTACGGGTATACAGCACTGCTTCTGACGTGCTTTTTTGAGTTGATGTAAATATAGAATTGTCATTTTGTCACTACATCTTTAGCCGACTTTAAAAAAAAGGAGAGTCTGTGTAGTCCCATAGATAATTATATATCATTACATACTCATTTCGTTTAAAGTCAATCACTAAAGTGATTCTGAGACTGAATTGTGATTAGCTCTGATGTTGTGAAGGGTTAGTAGGTTACTAAAAATGGAAAATGAGTCTTTGAATATTTCAAAAATAAATTATAAGTTATTTTCTACTATTTAATGTGAGGAAGTCGTATCTATTTTTTGGAATTAAAAGTTATTATTTTTATTTGGTGATATAATATATTTTGTAGTATAAACAATTATAATATGCACTTCATTTAGAAATAAAACGATTTTTTTTTCTGCTTTTTTTTACTTCGATTAGTAAAAACTCCTGTAACCCCAAGAACTCTGGTTTTAAAATAATATACCTTGCTTAAACTTGTAAGCAACTCAAACTCAAATCTCAACGTCAAAAACATGGCATTGACGAGTCAGGCATATTTTTGTTACAAAAAAATAGCTACATTTGAAATTATGTCAAATTATTCCTCTTCAGTAGTCTGTCTTGAATATTTTTTGAAAATAATAATATTACCAAAGGACGTCTTTATTTATCCTTACAATTTTAAAGCTTTGCTACGAACGATCACTTTGATCTTTTACAGTTTCAAAGCGCTGGCAATATAAAGCAAGCTCTGGAATCGACGGATAAGCTTCCATTAAACGTGCGGTCCTCTCTGTGTAGGGCAGCAGACCGCTCGCTAAATGGACCCAGGCTTATCTCCGGCGAGATTCAATTCCTTTGCTGTTAGCATAGCTGTTGCCCGTGCTTTCGATTAGTTCAATACATCGGTGTGGGTCTTTAGATATTAATTAACTAACGACAATAACACGATAATTCTTTACAGCAGAATATAAGGTATAATTGAGAATTTTTTGGGTGTACGTTGAGTGTAATAAGTAGCATCAATGAATACCAATGCCTATATAAAAAATGTCTTCAATTTTTTTACGTAAAGGAATTTGAGTACATATTTAGCGAAATTGTTGAATATAAGAATTTTTAATTAAGCTCGCGGCTCAGTGTAATATAGAAGATAACAGCGACGCTTAATGACTTCCCTTTGACTTCACCTGCTCCTGAATCAGACTGTTTTCGGATCAAGATTTATCTTTTCTTAAGAATACATTCGGTTCTCAATGAGCTTTGTTCTCGAGATTCGAAAGCATCCATAGCATAAGTATAATTTTGAGGATGATTTTACAGACGTTACTCTTAACGTGATACTTGTGTTATTGAGTTGGCTTCTAATTTCGTTCCCTTTGATTGGACGTTGACTTGTTGGATTACCCTGTAACCAATTATTTATTGCACAACAACTTATAATAAATTGGATGGGAAAATTCAATAAATTTTCGTCCAAAAATCCAGAAAGTTCACAAATCGATGAGTGCTCTGAATAGATTACAAACAATATAAAACTCTTAACAGACTCCCGCCCGTGCCTTTTTGTTATACGAATCGCTAGTACTTATTGAGAAAAACGGTGTTGTTTGATTTAAAAGAAAACGAACTACTTTGTAAATGTTTTGTTATTGATTGTATTGATAAATAGTAGGTAGTTTTTGTACATTATATATTTTTGTTATCTTCATATTTTTTATAATAATTTTATTATTATTATATACGCAATTTAAAAAATACAAGATAAACGAACATTATATTAAATCTACCAAGTACGTTGAAAAATAATTTGTACTTTAAATTGATGAACTAATTTTATTTATTTAAATTACTTGAGCTGATGAATAAAAGTGAACTAAAAAAAACGAAGCAGTTGTAATTAAACTTTGTTATAATAAAAAGATGCCGCTTCATGTGGCTAACTTAATGAACGCGCATAAAACATTTCTTTGTTGAACACGAATGTGATAAAGCCCTAATTTGTTTATATTTTCTCTTTATGAGTTGGAAATATTTCGTTTCAGTTTTTTTCAGAATGTCGAGGGGCTGAAAAAGTGCCTGACGCCCGTAGATGAAGAGAAATTGAGTTGCTTTGATTGCTCTTTTTACGACGGAACACTAAAATCGGAACGTCATCTGTATTTTGTTTCCGATAAAGTAAAATACTGAGAGGTATAATTGCACTATGTATTAATAATTCCACACTTGTCACCGCTCACAATGAAACTAATTCATGGCATTGTTGTAGCACTTAGCAGTGAATCTACCTGTCCTCGAAATTAATTCAAAATTATACGTACCACTGGTTACATTACACTAAATAATTATTTCGGTAAACAAAGCTGGCATACTCGTTTTATCTTCCTTTTTCAGGTGATATTTAGAGGGAATTTAATTTATCGCTTGTACATAGCGCACCGATTCGAGCACCGATTTGCATATTTTTACGAGGTTCGCTTTTTGTTTTTTTTTTTTGTAAAACTATTTCGTTATATAAGGATGATTTTGAATGTGCTTTTTTATTTCACTTGGTATAAAAAAGCAAATATCAATTCATGTTCAACGACTAATATAATTTTCCTGAATTAAATTAAGCTAACAGAATATGTTTTCCTGTTTATTAATTAAGAGCCAAACTATAACACTAAATATTGGTTCATGTCTAAATGCATATTTGACTAAAATATACTCATATTTTTGTTACCTCATAATTTTGTTGAAATAAAACTATTAAATTTGGATTGAACTTTTATTTTTATATACATGACATTCGTAGGAATTCCGGTGTTATATCCTAAAAAGCCTATCCTTGTAATAATCCACCTGTATATAAAAACATCCAAATAATCTAATTTTTAATATTACTATGGAAGTAGCATCAATGATTCAAATCTAGGGTGACTTGTTTGTTGAAAAATGCAATCGTTTTACTATTATGATCTCTTGTGTTCACCTCATATTGTATTTGCTGAATACACGTATCGTATTTGCCTCATCGGACCGGGCGCTACAGTTTTTAGCAAATGCACTTACCATGCAGAAATAATCCTAATAGCTTCTATTTGAATATATAATATGAAAGGGGCTTACCGGTTGCATCGTGTATCAAAAGGGCAGAATCAATTTCCTCTTCCGAGCGAGAATAAACTTAGTCAAAGACTGAAACATGTCACCGGAGACGAACGTATACTATATAGATGAATTCATTATTTCATTTTGATAATAGTGTCTATTTTGTTTGTCGAGGTTGTACAGAAGTACTACCTAATTATCCTTATCCATACTTAATATTATAAATATGAAAGTAACTATGCCTATCCGTCTTTATGTCTGTCTTTTTTCACGGATGGACTTTATCCCGGAAATCCCCCGGGATCTGCATATATACGCGCATAAAAATGCGGGGCACACTTGGCTAAGTATATGTCCGTGTATTCTAAAAATCAAATAGCTAACGTAAAATATATATTATAATCTAACACAAATAAAGTAAGTTTAATATTTATTCGATACAGTTAAAATTGTTTTAAATATATGTAGCTTCACAATATGCGTCTAGATATTTGTTGAACTGCTGACATGTATGTTGAGGATTATGTACGCTTATAGACACCACCTCAACGTCTCCATACCATCATTATACCAAGTCGTAATTAATACCGGTATTAATAACATGTACCGGTACAAAGGAAATACAAAATTAAACTAGAAAGTCTTTCCGTCTCCTCCTCCACCAATCACAAGTCTTAACTATTTGATGTTCATCGGTCTTGTTAAGATTAAAACCGACAAGAACAAGTAAGCATTATTAAACAAATGTCAGACTGCATTCGTGTTAAAACGATTCCTAGCAGATTGAAAAATATATGACTGAATCGCTTCGCAGCTTAGCTGAATGCTGACTGAAACCATTTTTCTTTCAGTGAAATTGATTGCACGCTGGAAATAACTTTTCGCCTGAAGTCAGAGGTATCGAAATATTTGCAGTGTTTAAATTTCGAAATCAATGCATTAAAATTTGCAGAAAAATGTTGCATTAAACGAGCAGTCTGCTTGCTTTAATTTTCATTGGTAAATAACAAACAAATAAATACAATCACGAGTAAATAACCCGTGAGGCGACGGGTTCAGTAACCCCAGTGCGTTACGGGGCAAATACGTGTGTCGCCACCCGATTTCTACCCGTGGATGTTGTAAGAGCTGACAGAGGGTAATTCTGGTGCTTAATATCTTCAGTAATAAAAGAGTGGGAGCCGAGCATTGCAAGATTTGGCCAAGTTCGCGCCGGTGAAATTACCAGCCCCCACCAGAAGATCGGCGGAAAGCAGTATTGCATTGTGTTCGTACTGTGAGCAAGGGACCCGAGGCCCTCCATTCTTCTCCCATCCAGTTCTGCTTCTCTCCTTATCACCTCCACTTCCTTCAAGCCGTCTTCCTTCCTTCTTCGATGCTGACTAAACTAACCTATTGCTACATAAAATATTTATATATATATATTAACACCTCATTCAGTAAAGGTTCGAAATGAAAATGTAATAGATGAAATAATAAGGCGACTTTAGAACCTAATTTTTATTCATCTTTGGTAAACAGTAGCGGTAAAATAAGAATTAGTAAAATTTCAAACACGATATATTTCTATAATTTATTAATTTATTTATTGTAATAAAAACCAACGGCGTTGCAGAAAAGTGTTGAAATTTTAAACAAAATACAGAGCAAATAAAGCCAATTAGACACACAATATGTTTTAAACAATACATAGAAACAAAACAGAAAGTCTTACAATATCTAGGAAATAAATAACCCCAAACAAACGAACTAGATGCACAGGTTAATAACTCTATAATAAAATTTCCAAAATTAACGTAATTTTAATGTTGGTACTCTATTAAGAATTATCTTCCAGAGGTTTAGTACATATCTATGTCGGATAGGACGTTCACATGACAGTATATGGAGGAGGCAATGTGCTTATGGATTCCGTGTAGATCAACTGTCACATAATCGACGTTTAATTCGATCTTGTACTGCACTGAACTACGAACCGCGCGGTCATCGAAATCGCGCATAATACAATGTAATGCTAGTGTATAAACTTAGCCTTATTCTGTAAAATGTAACTTGAACATTGTTCATTCCAGTTGGTTTTACTCACGGAGTAGAAAAAACATCTATTCCGTGGTTTTACTCCTTGCATTACAATCTAAAAAGGATTTTTCCTAACAAAATAGATTTCCTGCATTATTTTATTATTGCATTGTCCGGTCTGTGCATCAGATATAACAAGCAAACCACGAAACCACATTATTTCGCTTTGATGTCAGAAAAGGCGGAAAAAAAGTTGACAGTAACTAGAAAAGCGACATCTCTCTGTTGCATGGCAATAGTGATGATATAATATAATACGTATAATATAATATAAGACGTGATATAATATAATATAAGACGTGATATAATATCATTTAAGATTAAGCATATTTTCAAAATTACCTTTTTATTTGGCATGAGACATTTTAATGTAATCAATTCAAACCACGTGTAAATTTAAATTAATATTTGTTGATTGGTAAAATAAATATTTAGTTTCCTTATTTTTAAGACGATAGAGTAAGGTCCCTGAGCCGTAAGACACAACTTATTTTCTTCTTTAGTTTATTTTTTAACACCCGAATGTTTGTGAAGTTGCTAGTTACCTTTCTCACTCGGTACCTGCGCAAGCAGGTGTCACTGGACAAGCTTCACAAATATTCAGGTGTTAAAAAGTACACAAAAGTCTACTGTGAACCGATAGTTATATGCTTTAGAAAATAAGTTGTGTCTTAAGGCTCTAGTATCTTGGACTGAGATTATTAACAGCTTCATTTTGTAGACCTATTAATAAAAATACAGTTTATATTCAAAAGTAGAACAAAGGAGATAAAGCCATATTGTTCGGGTATTGTATATTTTGTTTGGTGTAGTTCCTATTATTGGCTCCGGGGGTCGCGGTGTGTGCATCCGGCGTAAGCTGCCGGTGCAAATTTTCCCTCATCTTACATTCCCTTGCAGTTCTATTGAAAAATCAATTGTTATAATATATACGTGAATTCAATTTTAAAGCATTTTGAAAGAAGGTTGCTTATAAATTCGTATATTGTGTTTGAAAAATATTTTGTTAAAGATTATATTTTGAAGTGATAAATAAGAAACAATTTGTGGTTGAAATTGCTTGCATAATTTCAATTCACACAGTAACTGTTAAAACGTATAACTATTTAGTAATAATATTAATAAGCAAAAGCTACAGTCTTCTGTATGTGCTGTCTCCGTAAAATGGGGAACAACAGTCGCCATACATGCCGAATTCCCGTGAGAGGCGGCTCGTTATTTCTATTTGTGTTTGCTCACGCCTTGCTCACTAGTCCATTTACTCCGCTTATGCTCAACTGAAACCCTTAAAATACATAGATGCTGCTGTTAAATTGCTATATAATCCTTCCGAAAATAAATATTACATTGTGAATAATAAATTATTGGTTGGGAATGAGTGCATCGTTATAAATGTTAAAGGTATAAAAGTGCATTTTGTAATGTACAAAGACGGGAGTATACTGCATCTCCCGTGACGTGAATGATACCGCTTAACCTCGTGGTACTCATGTCTTGTACATCAAATATCAATTATTTAACCAAAATATTTAAAACATTTTTTTATTAGACCTTGTTCAAATCCTTTCTTAGCGGATCCCCACGTCATTACATCTACCTGCATTCCAATTTTTAGCCCGATCCGTCCAGCGGTTTGGGCTGTGCGTTGATAGTCCCTATGTTAGTCAGTCACGTTTGGGTTTCATATATATAGATCTATGATAACCTTTAAAACATATTTATAATACACGCAATCATCCTTCATCCAAACAAACTTAATTTAACGAGGGTATTTGTAGCGAGTAATTGAAATAAACCATGGATTTCGAAACATAAAATACAAAAATTTTTATTCCTGTGTAAAAATAACCAATGGAAAGAATAACGTAACACAAAACAGGTTAGGTACTCATTACAATAAAAGTTGCATTAATTTAATTAATTGCGACGAAGTGTGTGCAGGGAAAGAAAATCCGGTGAAGCTGTCGTTGTGAATAGATGAGTCCTGTAACTGTAGGTAGGTATGAAGAATGAACAGAAACAATCACCACTAGGTAACGAGCGAAGTGCATGTATATTTCAAAGGCGAGCACCGAGAGAGTGGCTTTTGATAAAAAATGTAAGGTCTCGAATTCGGAGAGTGAAGCGCAGACGGGATGTCAACGCTACTAGTGTAATTTGATAGCATAAATAATATTTTTTTATCGGGATGTTTGATATAAAATATTTTGTATAATCTTTTCTTTGGATCGAATGTATCTGTGCATGATAAAGTGGTTGAATTGACTGTTTTTCGAATCGTATGTTAGTAATCGTTGTTAGTTGTCGCAACACGGAGAATAAAATTCATTACACCATTAAAGATGAACTCACCAATATTTTTGCTCTATAGTCCACTGAAATGTTACATTTTTTGGGATTTGCGTGCATTTCTTAGGGGACGCAATATCGTATATCTTAGACTTATATATATCACAATATTGTATATCTTAGATTTATAAATATAAATATATAAGAGGTGCTTAATGGTTTATCTAACACTTGAAAATCTATTGGTCTCTCAAAAATTTATGGAAACATTTTCACGACTTGAATAACGCAGTGGATATAACAGTCTATTGCGCCAAAGGGTTTTAATTCGATTCCCACGGGCAAAAAATGATGACGTGATCAGCAATGTCATTTTCTACTGTTAGAATAAAGAAAATATATATCTCATACTATAAGTATTCCGAAAGCGCTCATATTAATTGCGCAGCTTATGTTACAGTATAACATAATTGAAC
>LQNK01003419.1:0-16643 GCA_001586405.1 Phoebis sennae | reverse complement strand
TTCATATTTATTGACTGGTGACAGCGAGTTACCCAACTTTTGTAGAATCACCCATATATTTCATACTATATGTATTCCGAAAGCGCTCATATTAATTGCGCAGCTTATGTTACAGTATAACATAATTGAACTAATTACCACCGGGGAATAATTTCCCCGACCCAAGATTCGCGCGTAATAGCACTATTTGAAATTATATTATTAAGCCGGATTTACAATGCAAAATTGGAGGGATGAAATTAGTTTTATCACAAATAAGCTCACGGCACGGAACTAAAACGGTGTCGCAAATCTAATGCATGCGTTGTATAACTGGGCGTTTTACCATTTATAATCCTTCATTAGTCAAAACGATTCGTATCTGCTATACTCTGACGTTTATAGGAACCGGGCCTTTAGAAATAGACCAAAATATAAAAAAATACATTTTATATATTTCTTAACAGTTTCTTGATTTTAAACCACCTCTTACTCGTACATCTCACTATCATTCATTACTCAATAAAATAAAAGACAGCTCATTGGTAAATTCTTTATTCATTAAACACATTCAGTTACAATTTAAATTTTTAATATTTTGAGTTAACAATATTGTTACATTTTAACCTGATGTTATCCAGTCCAAATATTTGGTATACATATTTGGTTTAATTATATTGTCACATAATATTTTATTCCTCGTCACATGACAAGTTATGTAAATATTACGAAATATGCATAACTACTAACACATATTTTAATACTATAGAAACACCATAAAAGCTACCCGATTTGTTGATTTGCTCATTTATATTCTTAAAGTCACTATAACTTTAGTCCAAATCAACTTTAATCAATATTATGTCCATCGATAACCTTTTGAATATGAAATTTATTCACACCTAAATGGAACATTATAATGGTTCGGAAAACGCTCCGTAAACGTACTTTTTTATATTTACCTACTTATAGAAACATTACATAAACAATTTGCTTTACAGTCCATCTGCAATTAAGTATGTCTGCCTGTTTTATTTGAAGCATTAATGTTATCATGCGGTATTAGAATATTACGTGAAATCGGTAGGTTCAAATTTTTTTATTAAATCTATGAAATAACTTACATAAATTATGTACACTTAATGATAATTGTATGTCAGTTACAAATGCACCACAATTTTAAGCACATCCATACGTAGGTATATACATTTAAAAATAATTCAAAATCGTAAAATATTGTTTAATTAATTATAATAATACCAACTCTTAAACTTAATAGTATTATAGCTACCTAAAATTCAATAGTTTTGCGTGGAATTCATTATAAATAAATGTAATGTATTTGCAAGTTAAGTATGGAATGTAATAAAAGATGTCTTATAAGACAAACACGAACTATCTTTTAAATATTAAATAAAATATATTAAATACTATTTCATTTAAAAATAAAATGATTTTATCCAAAAGGCACAAAGTATAATGAGAAAAATATAAGATATTTTCGTAAATAGATATTTTTAAATTTCACTAAACTTTTTACATAATATTTAATAAATATTATTTTAATTGGACCAACGCTAGAAATTATAGTCTAGACATATTTGTACCTGAAAGGGTACATAAGGGTTTGGTTATCTTTAAATAAGAGACATTGCGTCGAATAATTTACAGAGCTGCGGATTATCATGAAAGGTTAGATGTATTTAAGATGAGATCTCTTGAAACTCGTAGACAAATAGCAGAATTATTATGTTTACATAAGTTATTGCACGATCAGATAGACTGTCCATCACTGTTGTCTGAAATTGGATTTTGCTTACCTCTGTTTAATTGCCGCCTCAGTACCTACATTCCACTACAAATTAAATTCTCTAAAAACAAATACGGTTTAAACTGCCCTTCACATCTTATTTTAAAATTGTATATCGTCCATAAAAACAATGATATTGACATACACTTTACAAAATTTTATACATTTAAACAACAAGTCAATAATTGTATCCAATAGATAAGTATTTATATATATTTTTTAATAAGTCTTAGCTATATGTTGTAAACATTTAATTACCCTATTTTCATGTACACTCTGTATTGGTAATGTTGTGCCTACCTTTAAGTTAGTTACATAAATAGTACTTTTTTTTTATATACTCAAAGTAGTAAGATAAACTATGTATCTAGTTGGTAAGCCTTGTTGAAATAAATAAATAAATAAATTATTCACGTTTAGTACAAAATACAAAAAAAAAACATAGGTTGAACTTTTATTATATTATATTCAAAGTTGATCTTGTATTACATAGTATGCGTCTGAGTGTCGTTTTGAGATAGACTCAAAATAGAATTAGCGCATGAAAAAATTTTTCTCACAAAATTTGTCCAAATTTTTATGCTCCAGACTTTTTTAAATAGATAATCGTGTAAAGCCGTTTAATTCTACCTTTGCCGTGAATATCTTAAGATGGCGTTATGAAATTCTATGTCAAATAATAATATCATATATATTCAACGCAATATCTCTAATTCTGAGATATACAGCTAAAATTACTGGATTATAAGCATAAATTAATAAATAAGACTTGCATGTACTTCTGCAAATGACAGATAGTCGGAAAGGTGAATCTGTAAAGGTCATGACTTGACATTTTAGCTTCCCCCGTCCAAAGTAGTGAAATTGCTTTCGTAGTCCTGTTACTGATCTCGGGGCCATGACTTGTAGGTACATAAATATCCACAGAGAATTAGATATAACCTCAATTTTTCTTTCAGAACTTTGTTAGGTATCAACGGCACACTTCTTGGGCAGATTAAACAAAACTGCGAATCATTGAAAATAACTTCATAAAATTATTGAAACATTCCATTAAAATTTGGCAGTGTTAAGTGAACGTCTTACGTACTTACACAATGGTAGAGTATTTTTCGAATCATAATAATTTATAATGTACTATTATTTACTTAGAATATATTATAGTGTTTGTAGTTTAATATTGTTATAGCAATAAATGGTTCACCAAATTCATTTGTTTTAATCATAACTTCATTGAAACCTTCGTAAGTAATATTATGGACAATTCGGAACATACATACATATTCATTCTTAAATTCGATAATTTTTTTAACAGCGTATTTATTTTATACAGAGTAATTACTTTGACCAACCAAACATTCAAATTTTTAACATTTACGTTACTAATCACTGTAGTCGGTGGCTTTTTACGTTCTCATAATGTGATCAAAGGAAAAATGATGCATATACAATTTTCTTATTAAAACGTAACCTAAATATCTCTCTACCTCGGTAAATATCTATAAACCTTCAAAAAGCAGATTTATCAATCTGATATAGAAATTCACGCATAAAAATTCATAAAATGTACATATTCGAATTGGAATATTTATGAAGATTCGTTTTTAGTCCATTGTTATATGATAAAACTGCTCTTGAAAAAGTAGAAACAATTTCAAGAGAATTTCGTATTTGATTGATTTATTTCAGAATATTAACGCTGTTTTAAAATTTACAGCTTAGTAATATTTCGATTGTTTAAACAATGTTTTAAAACTTTATCTTTCATAATTTGTCTAGAATAATCATTATAGAGTAACCATATAACGTTTATATGATAATTAAGCATGAGATCATTTTGACATGACATGTAAATATTGACAGGGTGTCCCGTAATAAATGATTTATCTCATCTCACATTTAATATCATTATTGATTTAAAAAAGTAGAAATATTCTCTTGGATATATCCATTCGCCTGAAATCGATCACAATAATTTGAGGAATAATAAACTCAAACCTATTAAATACAAGTTTTTATGTTAGCTGAACAACTCCGTGTCGCAGGTTTTTAATGCAATATCAAACCTGACTTCATTAGTTTACCAAAATTGTTTTTTTTATTCCGTCCTTTGTACTTTTATGAATAGCAAATACGTGTATCTAATAAAACAATCTTCAAATGTTATGTCGAAAAAAAGACAAAAGATATTAAAATATTATTTTTGAAAGTACAAAATTTTAGACGATACCAAAAAACGTTGACACTGTCGTACGACTTGCTTTAATCATTACGGAACACCTGCATATTGATTTCAAATGTTAGGTTATTTATGACGCGAACGGTAGGTTTATTTTCACGCCCACGAAAACGATTCGTTTGGAGATTCGTAATATTCAGTGATCATTGGTCAATAAGCAAATTTTAAATTACGGGCATCAACCACAATTGTAGACGAAACATTTCGAATATTATTATAAACATGCGATTCCGATTTAATTTTCGAACATCCTAACGAAGAGGAAGGAGAACAGTAATACGGTGAAGCTTTGGGTCAAAGCGCGCGCGGTGCCGGTCGCCCTAATGTCGCTCTCGAGGACGAACGGCTCGTCGATGACGTGGATGATGCCGTTAGTGCACTCCACGTCCGGCCGGAACACGTGGATCCAATGCCCGTTCCATTCCACGTAGTAATCTGCGAGTGACATTTACCCAATTACAGCTTTGATCACTTACAGATTCAGACTCTGAATTTCACATAAAATTCGATAGCATCGAGACCAGCATAATCCCTTCTTTTGTTTTGGCATTATAGATAAACTTCATTTTTATCAGCGGTCGACTAATAAATGGCTATGTACTGGCATGGCCTTCGCAAATTACAAATACCTTTTCAACGAGGGCTTCTTTCAGATATTTTCAAAATAAAAGTTCAAATAGTAGCAGCTTATTCAACAACAAGTGTGATCGAGTCAGAGTTTGCTTGTTACGCAAAATTCACACTAACTCACTTGAAAACTGATCGCTAACATCTACAGTGTTATTCTGAAGACTGAAGGGATAGTAGTTTTTTCGGGCATTGATCCTTGAATGGATCATTAAAAGAAATTTATATAAACGATGTGCCTATGCTGGAAAGGAATTTGTATCGCATACATTAAAACAACGGTTAAAACATTCTAATTAAGAATACTTGAAATTGGAAGTGTAATATGAAAAACATGAAACCAATTGTTTACAGTAGATGAGGATAAAAAAATGTATTTTGATGAAGTTATAGTGTTATACTCACTTTTGTCAGACTCCTTAACACGCAGCCTGAGCGGGTCGCGCGCGGTGGGCAGCACGAAGGGGTGCGTCTCGTTGGCCATCAGCTTCATGTCGGAGATCGTGTACGCACGCCCAGCGCGGATCAAGTGACGCTCCAAAATTTGCTTCGTCTAATTAAAAAAAATCCAGTTGAGAATAATCTATACTTAATATTATAAATGCGAAAGTAACTCTGCCTGTTTGTCTCTTCTTCACACTTAAAACGCTGACTGACCGATTTGGATGAAATTTTGTTAAAATAATTATCGTTTCCAACTCGAGAAGGACTAAGGGACTCCCCTTAGTCCTTTCTTATTTATGCCGGAAATCCCACGGGAACGGGAGATATACGCAGGTCAAACCACGGAGCACACCTAGTTTTAAATAGGTAAATAAGGCTCATATATATCTGAAAGTCCTTTTTTTGGAAAAATATACGAAATTCAAATATTCGAAATTTTATAATTAGAAACAGGGGTAGGATGGTTCCCATGATGATGAAAGAATTAAAAAATAAAAATATATTTCTAAACTAAAAGTTTTTACTACTTTAAGGATTTTCCATAATTTTCAGAATACTACGTCTGACTACGTCGCACTTGCAAATTAGTTAAATTATCGATTATCTTCGTGGTAAGCGGGGACTTCACTCTAATTTCATACCGAATTTGAATCCCAATTTTGTTTAAAGGCAAGAAAACCTACTTCATCTCGTTACGCCGCCCTTGAGTATAACAAACCGTTTTGTTTGAACAACACTGTGTATAAAAATTACTCTTTTATAATTAAAATAAAATAGTGACTGTTATTAATATATGCTGTAAAAGGTTTATATATATCCATTAGCTAGTGTGGAGTAGCACGGGAAATCAAAATTCAGAAAATAACTGAAATGAATGAGGTAACGGCGCCATTTTTGATGCCAACTCACGTCATCACATCGGTAAAATTTAAAGAAGTTAATTAGATAACGATATCATTACGTGTTTGTTTTGAGTTCAAACAATTTTACATCAAAATTACATTAGACAAGATCTTTGCAATGAAGACTCCCAATCAGTCGTACATGCCAAGTTTCTTGTTATCACGTAGCTACAAAATGAAATGTCGTAACATTAAAGGGTTAAAGGTCTCGGAGTCGTCATTACTCATTGGCATTTCTATTATAGGTTAGACATAAGTAGCATGTTAGTGCAGAACATCTACAATTTACACCAAAATATATGTATTCAACACATCACAAGTGACGTTGACGACGAAGAGTTACTACTTACATAATAACCGAAGTCTTCTTTAAACAGCGCGTTATAAGTTGAAGGGTGTTTTATCTGGAACTTGAGCCAGGCGTGATCCCGAGGCACGAAGTATGTGTAACGATGCTCCAGGTCATTCAGTTGATGGTTGAACATTTGCCGTTTGCCCAAGTTATACGTAATACTGAAATATATCTTATTGTAAATATTTACGGTCGTTTTTTTTTTCAATAATGTATCAAAGACTATGGATAGATTATAATCTCAAATTATATGACATTAGATTGACAAAAAGTCCTAACAAAAACTATCCGTCGACAGCGTATTGAAATTAAAGTGCAATTAGATAGATTTGCCTGGCTTTAGTAAGCAAAACCAGGGATAGATAGAATATTGAAATAGTAAACAGTAAAAATCGTTGTATATCTTTAAACAATCGAGGCACGTGTAACCTAATTAAGGAAAAGTAGAGAATGAAGAGGGATAAAAATTTATTTTTATATTACTTAGACCTGGTTTGAACACAATAATTGTATAAAAAATTCCTTAAAAAATAACAGAAATTATTAATATTTAACGTACCTAGTAAATTAATAGTTAATTTTTTTCAAAGGGACTTGGGTATTTATATACCTATTTCAATTATTTCTTTACTAAGAACTGAATAGAAATAATAATAAGCGTGAAATCGTGTATACATATAGCAAAAAATTACAGAAAGCGATAAAATTTAAATACAGTAGAACGGAAGAGAAATCAAATAAAGCAACTGAACCAAAAGAATTGTTCATTTTCGGGATTGCTTTTAAATATAAAAGTTAGAATAGTTCTAGTTTCCAAAATCGTCGATATGGATTTATTTCAACAGTTAAACCGTAACGACGGTTTATAAATAAGCAAACTTATTTATTCGGTTTTCCTTATGTGGAGAACGTGAAATATTTAGTTAAAATATTTTATTATATAATAAGTTTTGTAATTATTATTACTGTAATATTGTTATATGGTATTTCTTTATTATCACACACAAGTAATTTACAGGTAACCCAAAGCATTACAAGGTAATAATAGAATAAGAATCATAATAAACAAGTTATAGACAATTGTTCAAAGTTTGAACAATTGTCTACAACTTGGGAAGTATACAACATTTCTTCTAAATTTAGTTAAACCAATATTAAAAACATCAGTTTCATGGTTATCACCCTGCATGTCATTGAAAAGTTTTGTTCCTCGCATAAAAGGAGCGTTCCTACCACTCATCCTTCAAGCCAGTAAGGCATCTGCGACACTTTGATATTTTAGATGTTCATGGGCTGCGATGAGTCACTCATCATATTATATTAGTGACAAATAAGAACCTTTCGCGGACCATTGGTTGGAATATACCCATATATAAAAAAATATATTCGAGGCAGACGTTAGATTTTTATCCTTTATTATTTAATTAATTGAGCTTAAAGCCATATTAACGGGTAAAAGTAAAACGATAATCTCTTAATCTGCGATACGTTTGATCGCATGGTCATAACAAAAGAACTGGATAGATCGTCAAGTCTATTATAAAAATCTATTACTGTTATTAGTATGTGTAAAACGATCCATCAAAAATTAAATTTAACAAATGATGAAAATCCATTAAAAAAAGTCTTAACATATCAGTCCTTACTTGAGCATAGGATCAGTTTTCATCTTCTCAAACACCGTGGTATAAGGCACGCCCAGCACCCTGTCGATGATGTGAACGAATCCGTTAGTAGCCGCGATGTTGGCCTGCGTCACCGTGGCGTTCACCCCTGCGCCCTCCACAGTCAGTGTCTGGTTGTTCCGCGAGTCCAGCACGTTGAAATATAAGTACTTTCTTGGAAGGGCGGTCGGAGCTTGATAGATCTAAAGGAAATTATTTATATGTGTTATTCGATAGTATTTTGTGCAGTTATTAATATTAGTATAATACGATAATACGACGGGTAATTTATTAGGGTATTACACGTAAGGCTTCATTCTAATGTACAACTCTAAGTAGGATTTAATATCTCGGAATCTACACAAATAAGGGAAAGCATTTTATGGTTAGATGGAATCATGTATTTATATAAGATTCCATACACGAGGTACTGATTCTACGTATTTCATGCTTTGGTAGTCGTATGCGGATAAGCGGGCTGAAATTCTGGAAAGTCAATATGCAGATCTGTTCGGAACGTGCAACACACTCGAACAATACACATCAATTAACACAGATGAACATGCTCGAATTCCATTCTCTATTCGCACTCTATAACGGTTTATTATTTATGATTTGTTCGCCAAACCTGCAAATTTAATTTAATTCGGACCTGTCCTTATAAACAGCTATATTTTCCCTTAATATATTCAACATCATAATTAAAACGAGATATATTTTGTCTCAGGGTCTTTTTAAACTAGGTTAGTGCTCTTTAAGCAATTCATGTCAAAGTTTATTCAATCTACAAAGCGAACAATTCTTTAATCAAATTGAAAATTTCCTCATCATATAAATAATAAACCGCACTTTTTTTGTTTGTTTAGTTTGAGTTGGTACATGATAAGGATTCAAACTAATATAGACATTTAGTACATTTATAAAAATATTTATATTTTCATCTTCATATTTAACATACATTTTCGGGGAGCTGTTCCAATGAGTAGCAGTTCAGAAATAAGTAAAACATAGTTAGATTTTTTTGACCATGAGAATTATTTAATGATGAATATATGGTATGGGGTTTTTGTTTTTCAGAGTGTATTTTTACGGAATAAGGAACGTAAAACCCTGCTAAACGATAAATGGCTTCGAAAGAAAGTGAGGTATGAATCCGGTTTTCTGTAATACCTTACATTATTGAACGCTTGTGGGGTAAGTGTCAATATTAGAGTAAATTCCTAAATTAATTACTACCCTATGTATCAAGTTCATTAGTTTGTCCATCGTTGCATGATGAATTACATTTCAAATTATAATATATAATCGTAATCTATAAATAATATATTACTTTATAGTTGTTATACTAAAATATAGTTGTTATAAATTAATAAAAAAGATTGTAATATATTAAAAGTCACTGACTTGATTCATGTTATTGTGGATTATGACATCCATCGGTAATCGCTCTCGAACTAAATGAAGACTTAAAATTTCCCGAAGCTTTTGATGGTTCCTGCCGATAAAAAACAAATGAATAAACACATTAAATTATTCCTTTTTATTTTAATTATACCGTTATATTTGGTAAAAATAATTTTTAATTCGGTGCAGGAAAGGCTAGGTATTTTTATGTCAGAGGCTGGTAGGGCAGGTTTATATAAGACGATCCGGTTCATCTGTAACATCAAGGTATCCCAGGTACCTTGGCAGACGAAAGGGAATAAGGGATGGATTTATGAAGGGAAGTTTCTGGCACTCGGAGACTGGGACTTAAACTCTTTATACATTGGTTCTGTGGGAGAAGGGAGGGTGTTAATGGCTTGGCTCAATTCATGTAGAAGCAATGTTCAACTTCCAATCTAATTTTTAATATTCAATTGGAAATTACATACTTGACTTTGAGCAGAACCAACAGAATATTTATAATATCAAACTCAAATAATATACAAAATCACACAATATATACTATTATAAATGCGAAAGTTTGTGAGAATATATATATGTTTGTCACTCTTTCACGCAACCTAACCTACTGAACCAATTACAAGGAGACTTGGTATACATTTAGGTAAGGGTTCAGAATAACATATAGGCTACGGATTTGCCACGTGCTCGGGAGTTACGCGATTGAAACCCTGGGGCGCGGCTAGTATATTATATAATTAATTGGTACCTGCAGATAGAGGAAGTTATGGTGGTTAAGAACAATGTACTTTATGTTCAGTGAGAGGCCTCGGTTTTGGAGATATGGAATATTTTCGAAAATTTTAAACAAATACTCCCTTTGTTATATTTTTTTGTGCCAAGATTGCAAATGGTGAAATTTTTCAATTTGTTCTTGGAATCACATCCCTGGATATGCACTAGCGACTATAATATGAGGGGGCGCATGCATATTTTTTAAAATAGGAAATCTTACGCAAACTTCATGTTTTGCTTTTTTTTTCTAAGCTTAGCCTAACGTGGTGTAAAAATAGAATCTGGTCACCCGAGTGTCACATTAAGAAAAAAAATGCTTGTTTCATTGAGATTCCGGAGGGATATCTCGAAAACCGAGACACTTTTACTGAACATAAAATATTATTTTCTGGACCGCCATTTCCTAAAGGTATGTCATAAAGAATTCTTATATTTATCATACTGTAAATGAGAAGGTAAGCAATAAAGGGCAATTTGCGTGCGTTGTAAATTAAAATAAAATATATGAGCGTATTTGTGAGTGCGTACCTGAGTATATTCTGAACGCTGTTTTCGTTCCAAGCTTCGTTGGACGGGGCGAACAGCGTAATGTCCTTCGCCAAGTTTAGTTCGTTAAGGAACTGATTGTTAGGTCCCAGGTCCATAATTACTTCGTAAAATTTACACAGCGGGCCGTCTTCTTTTTCCTGAACAAATAATAATCCAATGTTGATAATTTATTTAATGGCAGTACATAAACAATTAAGAAGAAATAATAACAAGCGCTTCTTGTTATCAAATAATAAATGTAGCAGATTCAAGTATACATATATAATGCATATTATTTTAAACTTACAATAGCTACGATATATAAGATTACTAATAGCATTATAAATAAAAAAAAATGTTTTGATTCGTGTCCTAACATAATACCCAGTTCTACAACTGTAGATTACTTACAAATTTGTTTAAAACTCTTGTTTTATTTTACAAATATTGTAAGTGAAATTGTGAATAGATACGCTGAAAATTAAATAATTTTTAATGAGTAATTTAAAGTACACAAGGTATTAGTAATATATTCATATAATTGCAGAATTAATAATTTAAACCAGAACGGATCAATCACAAACACAATATCCATCAACAATGAATTGGTAATCCATTTCACATGAAAGTTTACTGTACTAATTAAAATGAAAATTAGCTCCGTGCTAATCCTTAGCAAGCAATCCATTAAAATAGAATTCAAAATTAGATAACATACAAAATATTGGCCCTCGCTAAATAAAACGTTCGTAACTTATTACATTTGTATGGAACGAGTAATGCAACAAGAGTTTTAGCTAACAAAAATCCTATCAAAACTATACCTACATAATACTTTTCTGTAAACACATGCAAATATACTTACAATGCCCTAAATTTGTTAAGTCATGCAGGTTCCATGGGTTGGCGTAAACATATGAAAATTATACATATATTATACACGGTTTTTCGGTAACAACAATATCATAACAACGTCTAAAATTTTAGCATATATACTGCGGGGGCATATGTAAAATATATTTTCCAAGCACTTAAGGGGCGGAAATAGGGTTGCAAATTGTAAAGTCTTATTAATCTATAATTTAAAACCCGGTTTGTATGCTTTTATTGAACACTCGATAAATATAAGTGGAATAATTAATGCATCAAATTGAAGAATGAATCCAGAGTTATTGAAGATTCATTCTCATTTCGATGAAGTTTTCACGTTTGAAATAATTTGCTCACCATCATTTAAATACTCGGGTTGTGCTTAAGTCCTCTCAACAAGTAGGAGTCCGAGCACTATCGAGGAAGCTTTCATTCGAGAGCTTACGTTAAAAAAGGTGGCAGCCCTACCTTTAAAGTAGCAAGGGCGTGCTCTATCAGGATTTATCAGTCTCACGTCTGTCTAGGACGGGTCGTATAAGTGAAATTGAAACCAGTTGAGATTTTACACTCTCTGTGTGATTTTAACGACATATAATTCAGGGTGCATTTAAAATAATAATTACTTCAACTTCACAAAGACGCTTTAAACCATTGAAATATTACATTTTTTTGAGCTAACCTTGCATTTGTCAGAGTACGCAATTTTATTTTTTGGGTATTAAAGGGAGCCCCCCTTTTGAGTGTGAAGCTAAAGCCAAGTTTGTGGGGTTGTAAAGTGTAACCCTTGTCCCATCTTGGATAAAGCGGGGTCTTTTTTGGTTTTTATGGAAAATCTGACAAAAAATTGGCCTGTTAAAAAAATATCCATGTATGTTTTATTGTATCGTTTAGTCGTAGACTAAAAAATAACAAAGTTATAGAGGAAAGTCGATAATCTTTGACCAATTTTCTTTACGTAGAAGACAACTGCGACTCCTATGGACAAAATGTAACAACAGTAACAGCAGGCAGATGTTTATTAACCCCCTGCGGTGTTTTGAGCCATTTTTAGAAAATAAATATTTTTAACTTCGCAGCACTGTAAAACTACAACTAACTAACTAAACTATTCAATATATTTAAAAGGTATTAGTTAAAATAAAGAAATTTCCTTGAAAACCCCTATATTAATTTGCCCTGATGTTTTTTTTCTATCAAATTACCTAATTATTTTTTATTAAGAAAAAGTGTTATTGTAGCCAAAATATATTACTTAAGAGCATATTATAGTGCAAGTAAAAAAGGCTCATGTTACCCCTGGGGACTAAAAGAACATTTGCCAGCTAAACTATTTTTATAAGTTGTCAATAGGAGGCCTAGTCCCCTTCTACTAAAAGAAAATTTGACTAAAAATTTCGATCGACTTTCGCTTATAACTTCCTTGTTTTTTGTTTTACGACTAAAAGTTAAGGTAAGGCATAGTTTTAGAGAATTAAATTTGCAATGAAAATGTCATAATTTTTTTAAAGGATTTATGGTTTGTCAGATAAACCATAAAAATAACCTTTTACCAAGATGGCGGCCGCGGGACAAGGGTTGCAACCCCACAAACTTGAACTTGAGATAAACCCTCCTATACATCTATAAAAAAATTGCGTCCTCTGACAAATACTTAGTCAATGTAACTTTTCAATGGACTACTTTGAAAATTCTCGCATCTACTCCAAGGTATATATGTCATGGCATAGGACATATGCTTTGATTAATGAGAGGGAAGCAGAATGGTATGTAAGATGATAGACTCACGATCGAAGACGCTTACTTATTAATATATAAAATAACTTTAATAGCTTTGAGCTATTAAAACATAAGGTTTCAACAACAACAACAATTAAAAGGATAATTTAAATATAATATTAAAATAACACTATAGTAAAAATAACATTAATTAATTCTTACCTGTTACCAAGAAGGATTGAATCAAGACAAAGTTTGTGAGGAGAAACAAATGACCATAATAATGTTGAAAATAGATATACCATTGTAGAGGGATAATAAAACAAATCGCTTATTACTTGTTTCGCTTGTGAGAGTACGAAATCTATTTGACTACGTGCCTACTGGGCAACTTTAGCAGTTTGAGCATTCGACCGCTTACCAAGGTTTCATTTTGTTCCTCAGAATCACATGCGGACTAAAAATTATAACTTTCATATAAAACTACGTATTATTCCTCAATAAACCACATCTAAAGTTACCAAGAGGCTTGGCTTAAAATTTCGCCAAATTATTACCTATGTTAAAAACCAATATTTAAAACGTGCTTCTTAAGAATTATTACAAAAATAAAGGAGAATAAAGGTTACCAATGAAAAATAAGAAAAGAATCGTTCATTTTACCTTCATAGCCTGGTTTCCGTATAATGGAGCCAAAACGTAACGACAGGATTCAAAAACTTATATTTATTTACTTCCAACACCGCTCTTTTAAGTGAAAATTAAATGAAGAACAGTAATAACAAAATTTTGTTAATTAAATGAGCCACATTGTCGTCGATTTGAAATAAGCCAACGAAATGAGCAGTTGCTGGTTCAAAGAGAAAAATTAATTAATTAATTAAGAATAAACAATAAAAAATATGTATGAAAAGTAAAAACAAATATTGAAATATGCATAGATATCATTTGTTCGAGTTACACATAAACGGAATCATTTCCGACCCGTTTTCAGTTTACACAGCAGGTGTCTAGTAAGCGGATTACAAAAGTTTTTTAAAATGTTATAGTATTGGAACATTTTTAAAACCTTTTTGTTTTTAAAATATTATACAAAGACCCAATTTTTTTCTTTTTCAATCTAATGTAAATTATTCAAAAGCTCACCTTCAAAAAATCAACGACCGTAGTATCCACCACCATGAGTGGGCGTTGAATGAGATGCACCACTCCATTCTTCACGGGAATGTTAGCTCGTACGATGTCCGCCATCACCACCCCGCGGCTGTGCTTGGCATCGCCTGCTACGGTGTTCGACTTGACGTATGCTGTAAATGGACGTAGTGGTTGCAATATTCGATATGCATTGTATTGTTAAATGCAAATTAAGAATAAAAATGTATGGCATTTTCCTCCTGAAGTAATTATTCTTATTGAGGCTTCAATCAGTTGCTGTTTTTTTTATGAAACAATGATGAAAGAGCAAATGCGAAAACAGTCTCTTTCTATTAAATTAAACTATTCTAAAATAATTCAATAAATGGTGAACAAAAAGAATAACTTTTACATTTTTAGAACCGACTTATTCTCTCTGAAAAGTACTAAATAACTTTTATTTTATTGTTGAAATCTGTTTGAACTCGGTGCCCGTACCTATTTACAGTCTAACAATATTTTGCATCGACTTTTTTTTACAATAAAAAGCAGTAATATCTCAAAAGTTCTCACGATTGATGAGTCACATATCATTTCTGGATGTATATGAGATAATAATATAAACGAAAAAATAGGAAGTCTTAGAAAAACCCTCGTATAATTTTCGAGATTTTTCTGGTTTCCCATTATCTCGAGAATATACCCTTTCAGACAATAAAGCAATTACAAAGACGTCCCATAACATTCGAATTGTGACCGTCGTTTTTGGATGACTAAAAAAACAATTAAGAATCTAACCACATCAAAATGAAACCACAATTCCAATTTATGTGTGTATTTGAACTACATTGAACAGTTAAATGCTTATTCAACAGTTCGATGTAGTTATGTTCATCAGATAATCAAATATTGCTAATTTATGTTCTGTTCTGTACAAAATATAATTATAATTTAGTCTGTATACATAATTTAATTCCTTGTCTCTTATTAAATAAAATTTTAATGATTTTAAATGCATTTATTATGCCTTGTTCTTGGCTTGGAATTTAAAATACGAGGAAGAGTCTAGAATTGAACGTAGAAACGTAACAAGGTTGGTCAAAGGAATTCGTCTTCTGCTTTCGTCACCCTATCCAAGCATGCGAAACGTTTTGTCTTGCAACTGATTCATGTTCAATTTATAATAAATAATTTTAAAATAAAATATTTGAAAACCCCCTGTTGACCCATTTGTTACGTGTGTTTTAAAATTTAATAAAAATTTTATTCTGTAAGTTTACAACATCATAGCTAACTACTTTTGGCGAAACATTAGTAGCCCAGTGAAATTAGGTAAAAAAAGGGGTCAACCTCGGAATGAAAGATAATAAGCTGGAAATTGGTAAAAACCTTTTTTTTGTTACCCTAAATATTGTCTCAAAAGTCACAAATGCTATCGTGTCCGCGTCTTAAGATATTGAAGGTCAAAGGTCACAAAAAACGATTTTTCGCGAATATTTCGGTTCCTATTGCTTAAATGATATTTTCACCTATTATGAAAGTTGTAGAGTATAAAATTCTCTACAACTTTTGTCTGAACTTTTTTTTTATACGATCAACCGTTTTTGAGGTAGAGCGCGAAGAGTGCGCAGCGTACAGTCATATACTACCAGATTCAAACGTGGCTAGGGTAGAACTTAGAACCTCAAGAATGGGGCTGGAAGCTTGAAAATGAAATCCTGGAGCCTATAACAACGTTATTACCTCCAGCACCAGCCGAACTACTAAACACAATATTTTGCAATTGCAAAAATGGTTGTGGTTCCCGCTGTGGATGCAGAAAATCAGGGCTACTATGTTCTTTAGCTTGTGGCCAGTGCAATGGACAAGCTTGCCTCAACGCTCCACTATATCCACGTAATCCCGATGAAGAAAGCACATACGATCCTGAAATTCTAGAAGGTTTGGAAATGAATATGACCGATAATGAGGATGATGACAATGAATTGAATATTTTGGACCGACAACAAGAAGAAGACGACGAAGAAGAAGATAACTAGCTTCCATTCGCAATTTCATTCGATTCACAAATTATTTTAATATTTAAACTCAGATTTTAATAAATGTATAACATGCCATATTTAATGATAAATAAAAGTATATCTAAAATATATTTCCTTACTGTCTTTTTATTTTAAAATATAACTAAAATAGATAA
>LQNK01003412.1:130309-144173 GCA_001586405.1 Phoebis sennae | reverse complement strand
TTATGAGTAGGCCCACCACCTGGTGCCGTATTATCGTTGAATTTTGGGACACCCTGTATGTTAATAACTATTTGTTATTCGAAGTGCTCTGACAGCGGGCAAAATACGTAGAGGTTTTGATATGAATACGTAATGAGACATTTGGAACACTTTTAAGTATAAAAAGGATACACTTTACTTAGTTTAATATAAGTATTTCACGTCATACGAAGTTATCAAATTAGACCCGATTAGAGTGGTTACAATCAAGCTATCTTAACCAAGTTTTGGTAGTTATAATAATAACTTCTGTACAATGCTCGGATAGTCCGCAGGTTCCTCACTCTGTCATCCTAGGCTTCGGCCGTTTGGCCTCTCTGCCGGAGAATTTTCAACTTAGCGCCGCAAAAGGCACCTATCCCCATAATAATAAATCATTTATTTGACCTTTCAATATTACAAAAATGACACATTTGTTTTCTGGGTTTTTTAACGCTAACTTCATTTTAACGCCACGTTTCTATTGATATGCATTAGACTTTGCCTAGTAGGTTATTGTACTGTCCTTAAGTAAAACGACTCGTATTATTTTTATATGCAACTGGGCTTACGCAAGGATTCTCAGTACAGTAGACAATCGCTCGTTAAACTTTAACAATGCGAATGTTTACTTTAAAACGCGAGATTTGCGACGTCTCTTGCTTGAGAGAAACTTTGTTTGCGATAGGGTTATTTTCTAATTTGAACTTTCTTACAAAAAGTACAGGTGAATTTTTAAAGTAAGTCTTTCAGGACCAATTATATTTATTTTATTTATTAAATTTGCAAAAAAGTCGGTTATTTTTTTTTGGCAAACAGTTGTTTTGGTACCTATTAGACAGTCCAACTACTTGTTCATTAGAAGACATACTTAATCGGTTAAAGCAATATGCGATTGAGTACCTATTAATCATGAATCTATCTGCCCTATACCCGCATAGTAATATCAATGCAAGCTTCATCAAGTTGAAAAGACAAATAAGAACTCATTTCCTACGTGGGTTCATCCTCGTCGGCGCTAAAGTCACTTCAAAAGCCTATAAATTACATTTTTACGCTTTCGCGCAACAAAATAAACAATAGCTTACACTGTAAAAGAATAGGCGAAAAGATAAATAAACAACCGAAGAATGCTTATCAAAACATATCATCACTTTGTCCAAATGAAATCCAGCCCTACTTATTTATTTTTATCCAAATAAGTGATTTTGTGGAGCGCGAGAACGCGACCGATTTAGACGGCGCGCGGGCAAGGAATGCGCTTCCGCCCGTTCTAAATTTAAAATTATCACCTTTTTTTTAATTTTATTCGTAAGCGGACAACGGTCGCGAGACGTTCAGCCCAATTTCGATTTCCATAGAATTGTGAAATCATGAAATATTACAGTTATTGTTTCTTTAATTATCGGATTTAAATGAGTTTTCTTAGAAAGTGAAGCGGTAAATGATGAGCGAAAGTTGCGCTTTATTGTAAATGGTAAACGATAATGGCGTTTCTTTTCTTTTGTTGGTTGTGAAGATATTTCAATGCGATCAGCTGATGTTGTTTCACATTGAGTTCATATCGAGGGCTTGATCGTACTGATTCACGAATCCGCTTCGAGCCGGAACGAAGCGGTTTCCGTCAAAAATAAAAAAAAATCAATATCAAAATTCATTTATTTGCAAAAGGTATTTTTAGGTCGAAATTTGTAGGAATTTTATACCGATTTTCGATACTTTCCGATCAGATTCGCATTTGTAAATAGGGGGCGTCATGTATGTAAATCTTATTAAACAAAAACTACTTGATTTTACTATGTTGTTCAATTGTAATGTTGTTTAAAAAAATATTTCATCATTTGAAAACGATATCTCCATTGAGTGACATAGACTATACAATAGGATATACATAGTACATTGTGCTGCGAGATCGACGCCGTAACGCTAGGCTGTACATACAATCGTATATTGTGGTATATAGGTATAAAATAAATAATAAATAAATAAATATTCAGGGATATTTAGCACTACGCCATATAGTCCCAAACTAAGCAGAGCTTGAACTTTGTACACTAGATAACTGATATTAATACTAAGACATACTTTCTTTGGCATACATACTATATAGGTAATTTAACGCATTGAAAATTACAATGTTTTTCACAAAATAATTGCCTACTGGTGGGGATCGAACCCACATCCGTCGGCGCAATATACCATAGCTACCATAGCAATATACCACTGCGCCAAACGGATCGTCACATCTCGGTATGCAGATTACATTCAATTATGAAAACCTTTGACGTGTCAAAGTATACATAGTTAAGTATAAAATTTTAATTGACAACATTCCACGGGGTCCAACGAAACCTCGACCTTAATCCGATATAATCGAATCAGTATCGATTGCGAGGAATCGCTCCACATTCAATCGAGCGTGAAATCGATTCTGTACATGTCACCGCTCGCCGGTCAAGTGT
Source organism: Phoebis sennae (assembly GCA_001586405.1). Lineage (NCBI taxonomy): Eukaryota > Metazoa > Arthropoda > Insecta > Lepidoptera > Pieridae > Phoebis > Phoebis sennae. The sequence goes on along the minus strand of LQNK01003412.1, from coordinate 141,693 downwards.
GATCGTAACGGTACTAATAATGATCTATTGATTAATACTGAAACGTGTTGGATATCCCCCGTGTAGTGACGGGTTAGTATACATTTGTCGCGGTCCCATTCCTACCCGTGGGTGTCGTAAGAGGTGACAGAGGGTAATTCTGCTGCATAACATCTTCAGCAATCAAAGAGTTCTCACAGGACACGGATGGTAGTAATGCATCTTAAAGGTGAACACATCTCACACGTTTTTGCATGAACGTGCTATTTTTGTAAACAAATATTATTTTGGTCATAGATGTGCTAGACAATCATTTAGACTTGGTGAATCAACTAGACCTATTTCAGACTTTTTTTTTATAATTGTTTTGTGACAGTTTACATACCCAAAATATAGTGTTGCGTGCCTTTAACATAAGGAGAAGCTTACGCAGTGGTCTTTAAAAAGTACAAATCAAAATTTAATTTATTCAACTGGGCTTCCATCACTCTAGATTAATTTCAAATTACAATCGATCAACCGGAATCCGTCGACGAATATTAAAATATTATCATTGTGATGAACCCATGGGTCAGAGTCGGGTTCGTTGACCGCGACGATGTCAATTACGTCTCATTGTCTATACTTTGTACTCTATGCTCTATGGTCTATGGTCTTATAAGGAAATGTCCTCCCACGACGCCATGACTTTTGATATGGATAAGTGGATGGTGGTTTTTTATTTATATCAGTCACTATAAATTATAATTGTGACGGGTGTACCTTCCTGAGGACGCTCGGTATCCTAATCGGTAATCCTAATAATGGATGTTTTACGGTTAATTTCATTGATATTTTTGTGTTTTTTTTTAATTAATTTTGATTGTAATCTTATTAATTTTAAAATGTATATATCCTCCAAAATTACAATCTGTTAATTATATTATGTAAAGGATAAAATACAGGCCTAGCCTAGTTTGGGTCCTAATCCAATTTCGGTATTTAATATTTTTAAGATTGAATTGAATAAATAAATATATAAGTAAATAATGCTACCTTTAACTACTGAACCGATTTGATTGAAATTTTGTATGAATATAGTAAGAAACCCGAGAAAGGATATAGGATAGCTTTAATCCCACAGGAACGGAAGATATGCCCCGCCGTTTCAAGTATTTTTGCCCCTGAAACCAACCCGTAAAAAATTCAGTTTTCTATCGATCATAGTATATGAGATATAGATAGCTTGGTAACAGACAGACAGAGGAGGCTAAGTAATAGGCTAAAAACAATATTTCAATAAAAAGAAGTAGCGAATGAGTCATTCATATTACTAAATTTCACATTATACACATAACAAACAATCTTTTCGCCATGTAAGAATACAGCTAATATGTTCTTAAATTAAATTTTATATTATACGCATAACAAACAATATTCTCGCCATGCAAGAATATAGATAATCCACACGAAACACAAGACGCCAGTAATTGGGTCCCGGGGAAGCCCCGCGGCGGCCCACTTCCGAAGCGCCGTCAGCGTAACGTAACACTACACTAATGTCCATTGATTTTACGCGACCACAGTAGGTGCGTGTACGATTTGGCGTTCTTTCAAATTTGGAATTCGAAATTTGAAATTTCATTTATAGATAATGTCGAATGATTTTACGCGACCACAGTGCGTGTACGGTTTTGTGTCCTTTAAATTTGGAATTAGAAATTTGAAATTTCATTTACTAACTAATGTCGATTGATTGTACGCGACCACAGTAGGTACGTGTACGATTTGGCGTTCTTTCAAATTAGGAATTCGAAATTTAAAATTTAATTTACTGACTAATGTCGATTGATTTTACGCGACCACAGTGCGTGTACAGTTTGGCGTCCTTTCATATTAGAAATTCGAAATTTAATTTACTAACTAATGTCGATCGATTTAAGGCGACGCACTGATTTCGCGATATTTCAAATTTGAAATTCGAAATTTAAAATTTAATTTATAGATAATGTATAATTTCCATAGATAATTAAGTCGGGTTTTTTCATAGAGAATACAACAAGCTTCATTTATAAGCTTGTTGTATTGTATTCGCTCAGGCTACTACTGGTATAGCTAAATTCATTCAAAACGACACGCCCAAACAATCTTTGTATAAAATTTCATATAAATCGGTTCAATGGTTTAGCCGTGAAAGGACAGACATACAGACAGAGCTACTTTTGCATTTATTTATTTATTATACTTTAATAAAGTTACATAACCACATGAACAAAACTATATATAAGTAATTTGTACAACTGGCGGCCTTATGGCTATAAGCCATCTCTAACAGGCAACCTCATTTATAATATTAGTAAGCGTAGGTGTACTTTACCCCAATCCTAACGAGCGATGTACTCCTGTCTCCATGGCAACGTCTTCAATACATTTCGACACAGGAAGTATATCATATGGCTTATTGCCTCGAATTACCGACGTATACTTGCCTAATACAGTCACGTGATATGTAAATATAGATGCCCTGATTTATTGAACGAACATGATTATATGACGATGTTTGGGTTTTTATTTTTATTGCTTTTTGTATGAGAAAATAAAATTTTAGAGTTCTGGAAAGGGATTTGTTTGTGAACTATTATTATTTTTTGTTTTTACTAGCTGTGCCTGGCAGCCGTATATGACGCGTTCCGGTGGGATTTTTGGGATGAAAAGTATCCTATGTCCTTCTTTGGGTTTCAAACTTTCATCCAAATGAAAAAATATTGGTACAAAATTTCATCCAAATCGGGTCAGTGGTTAAGGTTTGAAGACGAGAAAGACAGACAGAGTTACTTTCTTGTTAATGATTAAGGAAGATGAGTAGTTTCCAAGATTAGCGTGTGCAACTATGAAAACTTTTTCGCTTTGTAACATTAATCTTCTAAAACTGTGTTGTAATGTAATTAATAACAACTTTGATTTGCCTTTGAAAAGTTAATATTTTTTGCCCACGTTTTATTTTTCGTCATGCAATCTTTACATTTATAATAAAAATCGTGATTAAGTAGATTATGAAGGATCATTACTAGGTGAATTAGATTTGTACGTTGCCTTGACTCTACGAACGAAATTTGGCTTACTCGGTAAGTTGTAATTAAAAAACTAATCCTATAATACTGCTTTAAAATGGATACGATTTTATTCCTTACTATAAAGTATAACCTATGCTACTCGTGTATTATGTAGCTTACGAATTTTTAAAATCGGTCCAGTAGTTTTTGAGCCTATTTATTACAACCAAACAAACAAAGAAAGTTTTGAAGTGTAGATAAAATTCTACTTATATAAATGTGCTTATTGGACGTTTGTGTATCAATCACGACGCAACTGCTCAACAGATATTGGTAAAATGTCTGTATACACTGTACCAATCGGGTCCATCAATATATGCAAAATATTGATGTACTAGCCGCGCCCGCGGCTTCACCCGCGTAACGTCTGATCCCGTGGCAACTCCGGGATTAAAAGTAGCCTATATGTTATTCTGAACCCTTACCTGTATGTATACCAAGTTTCATCATAATCGATGCAGTAGTTTTTGCGTGAAAGAGTAACAAACATCCATACATCCATACATCCATACTTACAAACTTTCGCCTTTATAATAGTAGTAGGATTCGCTGATTAAAACAAAATTAAAGACTAATAAATAGAACCTCCTGTATATTAGCAATCAAACCTATATCGATCCTGTATTCACAAAGGATGCAACCCTTAAATATAAGCCGGGTGGAGTGAAATGCGACAGATCTGTGGGTCAACAACCTCGGTACCATACGTAGCTATGACTGTATGACAAGTGTGTGTGGTGGATAGCTATCAGGGTTTCAAATAGTGGTAGAGGTCAACGGCCGTTTTCAATAATGTATCAAAGATTATAGATAGATTGTTAACTCAGATTATATGACGTAAGATTTGTTGGCAATATAAACACAACAGATTAAATAAATATTTGTTATCTGTGGCACTAGTGCCTAATTTGTACGCAACTATTTAAGCTGCCATTTTGTTTTGTTCCTTTGGTCACGCAATATACGCTAATGACGTGTTTCACTGAGTTTCCCACAAGATTGACAAAAGTCATAGCTAAAGTCACAGGTCACTAAAATGGGAATAATAATAACTTTTTTGGCACCGACTTTGTATAGATTTCAACAAAAATGAAATAAAAGTTTTTTTCTACTTTTTAGAGTGACGAAGTCGGTTTTATTTTTTTGCAAAAGGTTATTATTTAGCACAAAGTTAATATTAGAGCCATGCCTATTTACGTATTATTATTATTATTTGATAATATTTGTGACTAACGCCTGAAGGGCCTTTTCTGAGAAAAGCAAAAACTTCTGAACCGATTATGATGAAACTTGGTATACATATAGCTAAGGGTTCAGAATAAAATATAGGCTGCTTTAAACCCCGCAGTTGCTATGGAATCAGAAGTTACGCGGGTAAAACCGCGGATCGCCGCTAGTAAAATATAATATAACGCTTCATTTCAATAAATCACTATGTACATTAAAATGCAAATTTAATTAACCATTATTATTATTTATTGGCAACTGTTATGACGATTATGTTAAACAATTTGTCACCTACTTATCGTTGGCAATTACATTTAACAGTCTATCTTAACTTACAATTATTGTGTCATATTGATTTATTTCACGAGCTGTTACTGCAATATGAGTATATATATGATAAATTAATACTAATAAAATACCTTTTAAAGGGTTTTAAACGTGGTTTATTTTACACTAGCTGAGAATCACAGCTTACACTAACAAAGAATCTCTGTACAAAATTTCATCTAAATCAGTCCAGTAGTTGCAGAGCCTATTCAAAACAAACAAACACTAAATCTTTCGTCTTTATAAATAAAATAAATAATTAAGTAAGCAGTTCTGGGCGGCTTCGCTCCCGTAGAATTATGGGCTGAGTTGATCGCTTAACACCAAGAAAAACATGTTTATAAAAATGATTCAATTAGCGTAAATCAATAGTTTTTAGTATTAGTACATTCAAACAAATAAATAAACTCTTCAACTTGATGTTATCAGTATTGATTTAGAGCGAGTTCCTACCAATTTTAAAATTAAATTTTAAAATTGGTGCGAGTTTGGCCCAATCGTGCGTTACTCGGCACCCACTCCTTTATTGCTGAAGATGTCATGCAGCAGAATTACCCTCTTTTTTATGTTATAGCAGGCAAACGAGGCATGCGGATCACCTGATGTTAAGTGACTGACCGCAGCCCATGAACATCTACAACATGAAATGTCGCAGATGCCGCGCCGGCTTAAAGGGGATGGCATAAGGAGAGGATTAGCGATAGGAAGTTGGGAGAGGACTAGAACAGGACGGAAGAGGAATGGGATGTCGTCTCTTACTACACCCACAGGTAGAAATGGGGCAACACACGTATTCTGACCCGTCGCCACACGGGTATATACATTCTTTCTTTATTACATTAATTCAGTGGCACTTATGACGTTTTCGGCATCAAGGCAGAGGTTGTTCCTTGCGGGTTCTTCTTGGAGACAGCATCCGAATCGGTGGTATATAAAAAGTATTAATTGTGTAAACTCATGTTTTTTAAAAGAGGGATGTTTTGCATCATAAGAAATAAACTTTATTTTGTGCAAGGAAACATTTAAAATGCAATACATTACAATACATATCGACGACCCGATTTTCATCACCCTTGAAAATCGTGTCGAAGGTAAAATGTAGACATTTATCGAACGAGATTTGAGACGCTGTCTATGTGACAGTTTCGTGCAACGACTATATGTATTCTTTAGACTGTGGTATAAGACTATAGATATTAGGTGTAGAATACACTGTTTATCGAGTAAGTGAAAACAAACAACCCATTACAAGATCCAACCAGTTTCAGTAATATTGCGAAAGGACATAATCACATGTGAGTAAGCGATTACGTCACTGCCTATCCATCAGCGCGCGGAAAACGACTTGGAATGAACCGGACAGGTGTGAATATGTGAAATTGATTTCTGAAGATAAAGTGAGCGTGAACGGCTGGTAATGATGGGGTAATTGTGGGATCTGGTGACGTCGTGATTGTTCTCGGTGAAACTGATTGTTGAAGTTAGAATAAGTGTCAACAGTTCTATAGTGATAAGTGCGGGAGATTTGAGCTGTGACGACGAACTCTTGATGGACACAAAAAAGATTAAAAATAGAATCTTGCACATGATAGTACTAAAGGCAGTAGTAATTGTTGGTTGTTTTTAAGGGACCGTCAATTAATTACGTGAGATTCGAAAGGGGGGGGGGGGGGGNNAAATCACGAAATATCATAGGGGGGAACGGGGTTGTAGTGATATGGGTAACATTAAACTTATGTGTCCCTGGCTTGCAAGCTAGGCGCAGCCTGTGATATGGAAGCCAGTTCCTTCCTACGGATGAAAATTGTAACTGTACGGTAAATATATCACGTGTATTTATTATATAGCCATGGTAGTGCTACAATCGAAATGCTTACAAAGCACATAAACACAATACTTTCGGAATAATAAGCATGAACATGGCAGCTCTTAGCCTGGTGTGATAATGAGAAAATAATTGTGGGATATTTGGGGTGTGACGTCAATTCTGATAATTTTGATTGTTGTTTTGTATGTTAGGGGAATGTAATTTAGACTAAATACCATTATCAAAGAAATGTTTACAAAGGAATTTATAGATAAATACATCTGCGACGACGCGCCCAACTATTCTTCTCAATCGTTGACATGTATAGGTGTAATATGTATGCAAGCTTCCGCTTGTGTGAAGTTTTATAGGTACACACTCGTTACTCATGTGTGAACATGCACATTTAAATAAGTAGACCAATAATCAGGACAAAGTAGTACGATCATTTTCAAAATTCAAAAATTGGTGGGGCGCGGTTTCGTGACTGGCACTATCTATAAATCTATACTAATATTATAAAGAGGAAACCTTTTTGTATGTTTGTATTGAATAGGCTCAATTTTTTTTTACCATTAATTAGAGGTATTCTACCGAATCCGTATAGGCTATATTTTATCCCGGATTTCATATAGTATATAATATTATGCTACGGGAGCGAAACCGCGCGGATCAGCTAGTTCTATATAATTTCTCCTTCTTTTCATTTGTTTCTGTGGTAATACAACACTCTGAGGAAAAAACATTCATAAAAGTCAAGTCGAAACTGCGCCTCTGATCTCAAATCTGTATGTAATCTTAATATTTAAAGTGAAATGGCTTTGATAAGTGCTTACTCAGCAAAATTGCTGCGGTTTGCATTAGTCAGAAACTACATTAGCGACTTCTACATTAAAATTTTCTACGTGCATTTCACCTGAACATGGAACAAATTATTTAAGTATCAGTGAAACCACAAAAACGTAAGTTCGGTAGTTTTATTTACGGACAATACAATATCCTACCAAGCGTTAATCTAAAGCGTATCTATAATAAATGTGGTAACACCAAAACTCGGTTGCCGATTGGTTGATCATCTAACCACTCGTTATTAGTTAATAAAAACTATTCATATCTTTTATACTACGACGTTCCACCGTTTATAGGAACTGAGTCTAAGCGTAAAGATGAGGAAAGTAACTTCGTTTTTTACTATGTAGCAATCACCTTGTAAGTCTGAGCAAAGTTTAAGATCCTAGTCTGAGATACACGCAGTGAGTAATCTCGACAGTCTTATATATTTGTCAACTAGCTGATCCGCGTGACTTCGCTTCTGTAGCATAATGTTATATATACAGTCTACTCGTGGATAATGTAGCTTTCGATTGATGAAAGAATTTTTAAAATCGGTCCAGTATTTTTTGAGCCTATATAAAAAAGGTTTCTTCTTTATAATGTTAGTGTAGATTAGACTATGGACGCAAAATAGATATATTTTTAGACCATTTTTAGGGCAAGCTGAAAACTTGTCTGATGTCTCTCCTATTATATCCCGACATGGAACTGTAGACCTGGCTGGTGAGTAGGGTGGCTTTTTTTTAGATCTGTCAGGTAGAAAGTCCCAACAGATATAACTTTCTTAACTGTTCCGAAATATCCTATCGATGAACTGTGTCTATGTGTGCGTTGAGCTCGCTTTGTGCAGAGTTTGTCTTCTGTACCCATCTGTTGTGCGATCTTAGTCTGAGACACACGCAATGAGTCACCTCTACAATCTGATAGATTAGTTAATTAGCTGATAGGTCTCACGGCGCTTGCGCAAGCCGCGAAATGCATTCGGGTCAGAAATGAAAGTCTGATGGCTCCACCATTGTTTGATGAGGCTCGTGTTGTAACTATGGTTATTATATTGTTACGTCAGATGCTGTTAGTTGAATTAGAGTTCGCACGTAAGCTCACTGACGAGGCTACGAGATAATGGAAAATGAAGGCATACTTTAAAAGTTGGAGTGTGGCTGAGGTTAGCCAACGTAATTAAGTCATGCGTTTTTCTGGTCTATTATTTATTCGATTTTCAAAAAAGACGACGGTCGTGACTTTATATTTTATAGGTATTGGACTATATATTTTTAGATTAGATTAAAATAAATTAGATTAGATTAGAAATAAAATAAAAATAATAAAATAAATAGGTAGCACAGATCTTTTTAATGCCGACATTGCATATATGTTACACGTCTTGAAGGCAGATAAACAAGGGTGGCCACCGCATTGTCATTTGGGATGCCTAAGGTATGATGATACATGATGAAACATGATGAATTGACAATATTTGATGTATAATACATGATGAATTGACAATATTCTTTATTGCACACACCGTAACTATAATAAAAGTCACATGTTTTTTTTACCCGTGTGGCGATGAATGATTAGAATACGTACTATTCTTTTCTGTTGCTCTCCCTCATTCCCATCATTAATCCTGTTTATCCCATCCCCTTTAAGCCGGCAAGGCATCTGCCATTTTGATGTGGTAGATGTTTCTAGGCTGCGGTCAGTCGCTTAACATCAGGTGAACCGCATACTCCCAAACTGGGCATAAAAACATTAAACACATTAAAGTACGCCCCGTGGGCAAAACAAATGACGTAATAAATCACCGATTTATTCTTCAGTCAGTGATTCATAATGAGTTCGAACATGGTAGTGTTGTTATTACAAAATATTTTGATCTATAAATAAGTAAGCAAATACGTGTTTCACAGCGTGACTAAAGCCACTTTAAATATTTACTTAAAAGTTAATTTGAAGACCAAATACAATTTGTAGGATTTCTTAACAACCTGGTATTCTAAATACTGACTAAATACTCAGCTTTAGATACTCTTACATTGCATGCTGTCGTTATCACCCTTATGATGGAAGAAAGAGACAGAAGGATAATTAGTTGTATTAAGACGGTTTATACTCACTATATTTTAACTCGGTTTAGACCGACAGTTTCGGACCGATTCGAAGGTCCTTCATCAGAGGGAGTAGGACGTTTAAGCGGTCACGTCTCTCCTCGCACTGAAGGATAATTAAACATCTCTAAGATTCAGTATTCTGTCAATGCCTATAAGGATTTTTGTTATTATTTTGCGCCATATTACCCTACCTCATCTACAAATAGAACAAAATTCGCATGACATTAATTTGTTTATTCTTCGTTGCAGACGAGTGGAAGACAGGACAAGATGGCCGACACCGATACAGAGACGCTGCCAAACGGAAACGCGACGCTGTCGGCGGAAGAGGAGGAGAGACTGAAGCAGAGGCCGGCTGATATTGACGCTGTAAGTTTTGGCATCATTTTCCATCAATCATTCAGACTGGGAGCGGCTAGCCAACGATAGGGTGACATGGCGCAAAATCTTAAAAGCTGGTTGCGAAACTCACGACCGGAATTGGTTTGATAGTCTGACTCATAGGAGAACCAGACGTCATCAGAGCGAAGCACCACCTGATAGAGCATACACCTGTGACTTCTGCGGCAAAATGTGTCGTTCGCGAATTGGGCTCTTTAGTCATAAAACACGATGTTAATGACCTCACCCTTATCTTTTAATGACATTGTTTGAAAAATCTAGATTTAAAGGCCATAGAGAAGTCTTGGCTTATATATGAGTCAGACGACCCAATTGGCGCAGTGGATGTGGCAATGGTCTGACGCCGCAGCGTGTGGGTTCGATCCTCACGAGTAGAAAATGATGATGTGATGAACATTGTAATTTTCTACTGTCCGGGTGGTAAGGGCCCCATAGTTCAAGCTTTGCTTAGTTAGGGACTAGATGGCGTTGTGTTAAATGTCCAGGAATATTTAATTATGTATTTAGTTTCTGAGTCACTTTAACGCTAGGATATCTATTCGATAGCGCTAAGTCTGGTACCTGACATTTGCGTTTTTGAGCAACATGTCGTTGTCAAATTTTGTCTGAAATGTGGCTGACAGTTAACGAATCCATAACTATTGATTGTTTAACTAAAATACTTAGGCCTTACTTAGACCTTTACGTCCAGATGCTGAAATGATTTATTCGATATACGACCGAGAAAGGATCGTGTTCAACACTGTAATATGCCTTCAGCTCCTTAATGTCATGCTATCGGTCTAATAAACTGAGAAAGAAATAGAAATATAAAAGTAATCCTCAAATTTAGGAATTAATTGAATATACTATTAAGGTCATATAAATCATGTGGTATGAGTTCTGTTATAAATCTTATTTACATGTATTGATCATGTATCATCTGTTGTCCTGTGTGTGTTTTTTAGATATGCCTATATAACTCTTCTTTTAATTAAATCCTGCAATTTCAGGATGTCCGCGAAATGGAACGCCGCAAGCGCGTCGAGGCACTCATGTCCTCGAAGCTATTCCGCGAGGAGTTGGAGCGCGTCCTCGATCAGCAGATGCACGAGGGCAGCGATGCACCATTGCTGCAGAGGATCCGGGAGATGGTTGGAGGACGGCTGCATACTGGCAGTTTGAGGGTAAGCTGATAAAGAATCAATCAGTTCTGTTTTATATTCTGGGCATGCTGGTGGTTGTTCCGCTAGGAGTCGGAGCGCGTTCTCGAACAGCATATGCACGATGTAGGTAGCACCGCTGCTGCAGGGGATTCTCCAATCATGAAAGAAGATTGTATACGGTCAGTTGAGTTGGAGGTCAATTAGCCCTTAATTCCTTTTATTTTGTTACAGTAAGAGAATTGTGTGAGAAAATGTGCTTCCTTATGTTATAATTGCAAAAAAATTCAGTTGTGATAAATGTCTAATAAGCTAAAGGGGTGATTATAAGAATGGAATTGTTTACAATCTTCGCTATTTCCGAACATCTACGACATCAATTAAAAGAACCTGCACCCATTTAAGAGGCTGGCAACACACTCGCGAGGCTTCTGGCATTTCAAATGCTTATGTACGGCGG
>LQNK01003412.1:54593-101730 GCA_001586405.1 Phoebis sennae | reverse complement strand
CCCAAACTAAGCAAAGCTTGTACTATGGATACCAGACACCTGATAGACATACTTATTCATACTTTTTTTTTGTAAATACATACATAATTGTAGATAAAGTATCAACCAGACAGTAGAAAATTACAATGTTCATCACATCATAATTTGCTGCTCGTGGGGATCGAATCCACACCCTCCGGCGCAATAGACCATTGCTGAACCACTGTGCCAATCGGATCGTCAATCACTACACAGTGATTTCCCCCAAGCTTCAGATATTAAGTTAACTTCTAACAGCTAAAAAATGATATAATAATTCCTGGGTCTTCAGGGATCCCCGTCCAAGGAGGTGTCGACCGAGGACTCGCCCAAGAAGGACAAGAAGAAGAAGAAGGGACTCCGGACGCCCTCCTTCCTCAAGAAGAGGAAGGAAAAGAAGAAGGACAAGTCCAGCACGCCGCAACCAGCTTAGAGGTGAGATGACAAAAAATCTTTTATATATTATAGTACTATAGCTTTTCCGCCAAGAACAACAGTAACCAGACCATTTCTTTTATTTATTTTATTTGATGCACCAATTACAATTCAAGTACACAATACAATAACATTAATATTACTCTAAATACTGAAATGATCGTAAAAGCAGGCGCATACATTTCTGTGTTCTTTTAAAGAGTAATTGCAATATATTCTGTTTGTCTGTTCATGTGTCAATCACGTATAACTGGGTTGGAATTTGTTTGAAAAAATATATTTTTAGGATATACTTATTTTATTTTGACTCCGCAAATTTGTAAGATGTTACATAGTTAGAGTTTTATTCGTTTCCAATACTCCGCTCTTGATCTCGCTTTCCAATGATTTACGTTAGATTCTTAATCGGCCATTGACCTGCGTTGCCGGCCAGCTGATACGTCACGTAAACATGAAGTTCAATAAATAAATCATATTAAATTAACAAAGCCTCGTTGACCTTTTTCATTATTTTTTACTTGTTTAGGTACATGTGCTGAATGTCTTGTAAACGAATGAAACGCTAGCTATGGAACACCTTATATAACCGTAGTTAAATATTATATTAGAAACATAACCGTGATGGTTTTGTTTCGAAACCTGCTCTATTATGTGTCGCACATTCAGATTCAGTTAAGTTTCTTAAATTGTATCCCTTGTTTATCCATTAATTTGAAATTCCGAAATCATATACATTTATAATTACTAGCTGCGCCCCAGGGCTTCGCTCCCATGGGAAAATTGAGATGATATATAGCCTTTAGCCTTCCTCGATAAATGGGCTATCTAACACTAAACAAATTTTTCGAATAGGACCAGTAGTTCAAACAAATAAGTTCATCAGCTTTTTAGTATTAGTATAGATTTAAATAATGCATTATTTTTTGTTCACAGATAAAATTGACAAACTACACTGCCATCTCGCTTTCAAAATACTTGTAATGTTAAGGTTGAATCCACAATACAGCCGATATGAGTTTGCTTGAGTATTCCCGTTTTTTACGTGTACCCACCTACTTGGCAAAGAGCTGGGGCTAGGGCATCGCTTGCGCGTCTATTCGGAACTGATTTTCATATTTTTTAGCGTGGCAACACTCGACTTGTCAAAATGACAGATGTCAAATTTGACAGATGACGTTTTAAATTTAATTGTCAGTTTTAAAAAGTACAATTTATTGGCTGCTTTTTCAAATAGTAATAGACAATTTGTATTCAAGTCGATTAAATACAAATTTACACTATGAAATGTTTATTTATTCATTGCTGACACTTAGATTAATGACTACTGATACTTAACTTATACTATAACTTTGACTAACAATGAAAAGTACAAATGCAGACACTTTGTGTAGACTCAAGAAACACGATATGAAAGTCATGACAATAAATGTTGGTTATTTGGATTGATAAACATGAACTAGTGCTTAAAATCTTAAAATCTATGGTCACAAATAATTTTTCCATAATAAAACAAAAAATATACGATCGTGATCAGTTCTGAATAGAATTAGTAACTAAGAGCTATTTAACGCAGAATTTTGTATTTATTTAAAAAATCAGCGAATCAAAATTAATTCTTATGACTTGCCAAGCCTCTTATGATGTTGATATTTAAAATTACTTTCGTTAAAATAATTATAATTTGAAGTTGTCCGTAAATTTTGAAATATTAAATTAAATACTCAATGGAATTCCTATTTTTAAGAAACAATTGTTTTTTTTATTAATTTGAAAGTTTAATTGCTACTTTAATATATTGTTGTTACTTAGAAAATCGTTTTAAATTGATTTTTAACGTTCAAAATATTCGGACACTTCGTATGGTGCGTTCTGTACGTATTATGGTATTTTTTATACTAGCATGTAATGCTTTTAAGGTAGGGGTTGCCCCCTTCGCCATTCGTGCTTTTAAAAATGGCCACCCAATACATTCCCGCCAATTAGCGGTCGTGTACTGAGTTGCCATTACAAAAATTAAATATAATATATTATAGCACTATCGATGTACATTTAAGATTTTATCGGCTAGCCTACTTTGGTAGATTTTTTAAATTATTATTTTTTGTTTAACGACGTGATTGGTCCAACATGGCGGGTCACCACAGAGTAACACAAAGCAGTTATTTCGCGCCATTTTTTGACAGTCCGCCTGTATTTTACGTACACGACAAATAGACAGACGTCAAGCCGCCATGTTGTAAAAATCATATTACAGTACACAGTAATTAATTTGTTGTTACTTCGATAGTTTTTAAACGAGAAATTATATTTTTTTCTATTTTTTATTTTTTTTCGTCGTCTGGGTTTTATCAATTTGACATTACCTAGAGTTAAGTCTAGCGTTGTTAAAATGACAAGTTGATTTTTATTGAACCGTTGTAGTAAGACATTGTTGAGCCATAGATAAGAAATTTGACGTTTAACACCGGGGTTGCCAGGTTTCTTATTTTCCCTACTTTTTTTGATATTTTTACACTTTATTTGCTAATTATTTAATAGATTTATGAGGGTGTTAGCACATTTATACGATGTTAATTTGACCGCTGCCCGGTGTTAAAAGTGTATCAAAATCGGTTCAGCATTATGTATTTACGGATAATATTAAGTCTACTTCGACGTTAAAAGTGGAAAGAAAACGTTTTAAAACTATCTTTCGGTTCATTTAAGATTCACAAAAATCGAAAGAAATCAACAATATTTAATAGGTATATAACATAAATCCTGTAGAATAATACATATTAAATTCAAAAGGGAGGACTATAATTTACCCCTATACAGATTTGATCAAAACCAAGTAAAAATTTCATGTCGCGGATACTATTAAAAGAAAAAAAACAGCTAAAATAAACAACATTGGCAAAATATTGCAAATTTGCGCCTAGAATATGAATATATAAATTGAGCGTTTTCAAAACACGCCATTTTCGTTTTCTTCCCACTTCTGATGTTGAAGCCTTATTCTGTAATCTTTGAAATTATGACACTGGCATTCTGTGCAACTTGTGTATTTGTATTGAAATAAATTATTAGTTTTATTCCGTGTTTTATTTCACTTCTTTTTCATATTTCATTAGTATTTTGAAGAAATAAATAAAAAAAAATCATAGAAAAAATCGAAATTAAAACCGAAAAGCTTGCATGACAACAACAAAATATAATTTAAGAAGTTTATATTTCAAAACTGACTTCTTTCACAATATTTCTGTTACTTCAACAAATTTGACAAATTTTTGTTAAATAAAAAATTGGATTTAAAATTAAAGATTTTGAAAATGATAAGAAGATAATACGAGTTAAAAATGGAGTCTGAAGCAGATACTTGGAGAATTAAGGTAACAATGGTTTGATGAAATTTCCAATCTCCCGTAAATTAGGCCTGTTGTGATCCTATTTTGCTGTACGTTGATATCCGATATGAACTGACTTGTTGTTTAATCCTTGCTTATTTATACATACTTATGCTAAAAAGCAAATGAATGAGAGAAAAAAATAAAAAAAAATGCTAGTAGTGAAATTGCTCGCATCTGATTTGTAATTATTGTACAAAGCTCTATTAAAAACTTAAATTTTTAAATATTCTGGTTTGTAATGTTCATATATAATTTTAACTAGTTTAGTTCCTTGTTTTTATAGCAATATTACACGAGAAATAGTATTTATGATATATTATTACTTTTACCCTGAGTTTAGTACATTTCTACTTTTAACGGACGACTTAAAAGCGTTCATAATATTGTTATTCAAATATAATACTGTCAATATATTCCTATTTATCGTTCCTTCACTATCACTTAACACAAACTAAACATTTCATTCTAGTTATGCAAGAAATCAAAACGTTCTCCATCATGCCCGCGATGTCAGAAATTAAAAAAACAACGCCTCGGTTTTGAATTCCCTGCCATACATTGCCGTATGTGTGGTAACGCCCTAATGGTGCTATGCAAGGAAGGCTATAAGAAACTCACTTGTGATCCAACTTCGAGGTTCTTTGAAGCCTTTTGTAAAGTATGTGACATACTTGTTGCGCTGGCGTACGACTGTATTTGGATTTTTCGTCGATTGTGTTGTTGTATGCTGTTAAGTTCGCATTGAATAAAATGTTTTTGTATTAGTCTATTTTATTTCTGACACATGAAAATAAGTATCATATACAGGAGTAGTTTATCAAATCGATCAGGTAATGTCGAAGATAAATCAGTTTATACAAGAAAAACTAATGCAGAGGTTCCCAAACTGTGTCGTGACGCTCGGATGCGTCGCAGAAAATATAGAGGCGTCGAGAGGACGTCTTTACCTCCCCTGCCTCTATTGATGTGTCCCGGTTATCTGTCCCTTTAATCCTATTTGCAACATATAACTTGACTGAAGTGTGTCGCAGATTGAAAGCGATTGACTATAAAACAACCCCTGTTTTATAGTATATAGTAATACTAGCTTTTGCACGCGTGGACTACTATCCTATCTTTCAAGCTAGATCAACCTGCACCGGTGTGTAAAATTTGGATAAAGTCAGTTAAGTAGTTTAGAAGTCCATCGCGGACAAACACTTTGACACGTAATTTTTATATATTAAGATTACAAATCAAGTTTCCTCAAGTGAGGAGTTATTTTCTTCAATTCACAAAAAATTATTTTTAATTTTACATTTTTGTACCTTTTCCTGACATAATAATCGTTTTCATACCTCCCCTGCATGAACCCAAGACCAATCAATAAAACCATACATAAAAAACTTAATAATTTTATTATGTCCAATCTTTTTGCAAATAACAACAACCTTATTATAAACCTTAAAATTAATTATTGCTACCTTGTAAGAAACCGGTGACAGAAACCAGGCAAGAGTGCATCAAAAAAATCTTAACGAAAACAGGTACATTTAAAATTTCATACCTACATTGTTAAATTTTCATGTATTTTTTAAAATATTTTAATAGCCTTTATTTTAAACCAATTTTTCACACCACTTTTGTATTAAAATTCGGTCTTTATATAAAATAACCACCACCTTAACGCTAGTACCCGCACAAACGAAAACTTTTATGAAATAAAAATAAATATTTACATTAAATTCAACGAACCAAAAAATTCGTCATAATTTTTTTCACAGAATTGTATTATTATGTTTGTAGTAAAATTATATATTTTTCTCTGTTATTATGTAGAGAGCCAAAATCCAATCATTTTGTGATGTTTCAGTAAGAACAACTTTTTGATAAAATAAAAATATGTATCGATATGTATGATCATGTAGACATCTGAAATTTTTACAAAATTGGGGCAAAAACAAATGCATTATTTGATAGTCTTAAGTCACTGAAAGATAAGCAATAATTTTTTTTTTAATAAATTGATCGTTAACACACATGATCAAAAATATTGTGTAAAATAATATCGTCTAAAATCCAGTATAAGTTATTTTCACATATTTTATTCATAACTTTTATTGAAAAAAAAAACAAAAACATAATAAATTTTAATTTCATGTAATACTTAAAGGCCTAATTATAAACCAATTTTATTTGCCTAATAATTTCAATTTTTCAAAATATCTGAAAAACATCTCTTTCCATTTTAAAAATAACAAGTCGTTATATTGAAACAATCAATTTCTATGAAATATATAATTGTTATAAGGCATTTTTATTATGTCGAAAAAGTTTTTTTTTCGAAAATTCATTTAGTTTTATAAAAACACTTTTTAATCGTGTAAAATATAAAAACGTGTTTTTTTTTTTTAATTCAATTTTGACATTTAATCTTGCAAATTTTTAAACGCACGCACAAAATGGTTTTTTAAAGTTTTGTGCACATGTAATAAACTAATAGAGGGGATGTATAAAATTATATCGAATGTAATAAAAAGTACTGTAATTCTTCACTGGCCAATTATAGAACTAGTCAGTTATCAAATCATAGCTCATGACGACTTAGCAAAGCGAGGGTAGTTGGGTCGTGACGTCATAACACATTCGAGCACCAACACGTTACACGCAATCGGTACCAATGCGCGCAGATGGGGGGCGTCCATAAATTACGTGAGATTTTAAGGGGGGAGGGGGGGGGGGAGGGGGGTCGAGTCAAATCTCATCTAATCTTACGTAGGAGGGAGAGAGGGTTTCAGCAAACATCACACATTTTTTTTCTGATTAAGACAAAAATATAATACTTTGGTCAATTTAATCCAGATCGTAATACGATTAAAACCATTTACTAATTATTACACTTATAACTGTCAGAAATATTTATTACTAGTCTTAACTAGTCGTAAATAAAGGATCGAACCAAATTTTTCCTTTCTTTTTACAATAACAATCCAACGCGTTTACATAAGAAAATGACACTTTGAAAAATCTCACTTAAGGGGGGGGGAGCGAGGAGGTTGAATAAAATCTCACGACATCTCACCAGGGGGGAGAGAGATATAAAAAATTAAAAAAAAACTTAATTTATGGACGCCCCCCATACTGAACGCACCCACTCCTTTAATAGACTTTGATGACAGTTAACAACTAACAAGTGACATTTGCATAGAAAGATGACATACAGAACCTGTCAAAACAAATCACAAAATGTTGCCAACAACAATTTCATAGTAAATTTTGAAAACCATAATTTTTTTTAATTTAGCATGCATTTACGCGTGCATATGCGACTCTAGCCCAAAGGAGTCCAGCCTAACTAGTTGTGTCCCGTGTATCGTCCTCACATGAATCCTCAAATAGCTTGGTCTGGTAAAGAACTTATAACAAATATGACATTGGTACTTCTTCAAGCCGGTGTGCGTCTCTAAATGCCTCTTCAATTTGCCCCTAGTTATAAAGCCTTTACCACACTGTTGACAGATAAAGGGTTTTTCTTTCGTATGTGTAAAACTGTGTAATTTCAAATAATAGTGTAATTTGAAGCCTTTATTGCATACATGGCAAATATATTTCTTTTCTTCCTCTTGGTCGATGTTTTCTATGGCTATTTTTGATCCGTGCGATTTCAAATGTTCTTCTAAATAGTAGAAGTGCTGGAACACCTCGCCGCATATGTTGCACACGCGGCTCCTCTCGTCGGAGGGGATGACGTCAGAGAGCGTATGTGTCTCCCCCTTTTTGGGGATCTTTCGTGCGTTTTGTAGCACCATAGCTAGGATTTCGTTGCGGTTTTCCTCTTGTATACTGAAATGCAATGTTAAATATGAATTATTGATTTTAATTCCTCAATTTTTCTTGACAATTTATTTTAAGTTTTGCAGGTAGCAAATGAAATTATCGAAAAATTTAAATGTGGAACAGGCATCCCACGAATTTATTATATCGTCTTATATCAAAATATTTTATTATTATTAATATATTTAACACTCTAATC
The DNA here is from genome assembly GCA_001586405.1 of Phoebis sennae. Taxonomy (NCBI): domain Eukaryota; kingdom Metazoa; phylum Arthropoda; class Insecta; order Lepidoptera; family Pieridae; genus Phoebis; species Phoebis sennae. The sequence goes on along the minus strand of LQNK01003412.1, from coordinate 93,876 downwards.
ACAAAGTCACTTTTTTATTTAGTGTCCCAAATATACCTTAATCCAATTAAATTTTAGCCTACAAGCCTAGTATTTTTTTCAGTCGCCTGATGTCATTAGAATTTAGCTCGGAGTTGGGAAAATTGAGGGTTCAGAAGGAAATATAATACAATATAGGTTAGATTTTATGACGAAAAATATGCGTTAAAATAGAGCAGTAATAGTACGCGAAAAAAGGGTTTGGAAATGCTGGAAAAATTGGTTTATGAAGAAACTTACACCTCTATAAAATTCAAGTAATTCTGTCTGTCAGTCTGTATGTTTGTAACATTTCTACGCTGAAACCACTGAACCGATTTAATCCAAATTTTGTACATAGATACAATTGATTTCGGAAAAGAACATAATTAAATTTTTATCCCAAAAAAAAAAGATTTTAAGGGGGTCAAAAAAAATTTTTTTTAAAACTTCCATCGTGATAAACAGGTGCAAATGTTGGAAAAAATTTGACAATTAAAATAAAAAAAAATACTTACACGCCCTCCCTCTGGTGTGTTGCCAGATGCATCTGCACGTGGTATTTCGTGTTAAACATGTGCGCACAGACCGGACACTCGTACTTCAATATATATTTATCTACTGTGTGACTTATTATATGCCTCTGTAGTTTACATTGAGCGCTGAACGATTTCGTACAAACGTCGCAAATGTACTCCCTGTCTGGTTTGTGGTTTTTGCGGTGGTATATCTGGAAGGGATGGGCAGAAAATGATTAAATTTTTGCGACCCGATTGGCGTAGTGGACACAGCAATGGTCTATTGCGCGGGAGGGTGTGGGTTCGATCCCCACGAGTAGAAAATTATGATGTGATGAACATTGTAATTTTCTACTGTTAATAGTATGTATGTATTTATAAAAAAATGTTTAAGTATGACAATTATTTATCTAGTATATATAGTAATATATTATGAATATGTAATCATAAATAAATTTATTTTTATTATTATTATATTTAAGTCATTATTACACAATAAAGATGAATGATGATGACGAATAATAAATATAAAAAAAAAATTCAAATAAAAAAATTCATTTCAGCAAAAATTGAGAACCCCCTATTTTGCAAGTCGTTTAAAAATTCAAATAATATGAGACGCATTACCTATGAATGAGCCAATAAAACAAAAAAAAATTGGGCACCCCCTTTTTTTGCAAGTCGGTCAAAATTTTTTTATCTCACCATGCTCTCCCGCTTCTTATAACACTTGCCGCAATAAATAAAATTATTATTATTATTATATTTACGTCATTATTACACAATAAAAAAATTATAAATAAAAAAAAATCTAAAAAAAAATTGTTTCAAACAAAATTTAAAACCCCTTTTTTGCAAGTCGATTAAAAATTCAAATATCATGAGACGCATTACCTGTAAATGGGCTAATAAAACAAAAAAAAAATTGCACACCCCCTTTTTTGCAAGTCGGTTAATTTTTTCAATCTCACCACGCTCTCCCGTTTCTTTTAGCACTTGCCGCAATAAATATAATTATTATTATTTTTACATTTACGTCATTATTACACAATAAATAATTATAAATATATAAAAAAACATTTCTAACAACAAAATTTCATTTCAACCAAAATTCAAAACCCTCTTTTTGAGTCGGTCAAATTTTTTTTTTTCATCTCACCATGCTCTCCCGCTTCTTATAACACTTGCCGCAATAAATATAATTATTATTATTTTTACATTTACGTCATTATTACACAATAAAAAAATTATAAATATAAAAAAAATCTAAAAAAAAATTATTTCAAACAAAATTTAAAACCCCTTTTTTGCAAGTCGTTCAAAAATTCAAATATCATGAGACGCATTACCTGTAAATGGGCCAATATAATAAAAAAATAAATAAATTGAGAACCCCTTTTTTGCAAGTCGATTAAAAATTCAAATATTTTAAGACGCATTACCTGAGAATGGGCCAATATATTAATCAAAAAAAAAAATAAAAATAAATTGAGATCCCCTTTTTTGCAAGTCGGTTAAAAATTCAAATATTATGACCTGTGAATGGGCCAATAAAACAAAAAAAAAATTGGGAACCCCTTTTTTGCAAGTCGGTTATTTTTTTTATCTCACCATGCTCTCCCGCTTCTTGTAGCACTTGCCGCAGACGCCGCACTGGTAGGGCTTCGGTCCCGCGTGCGTGGCCTCGTGCGCCCTCAGGTTCTCCTCGCTCTGCACCTCCAGCAGGCAGAAGTGGCACCTGTACTTTAGCTCTTCGCCCTCGTGAGACTTTTTGTGTATCTGAAAAAAAAAAGTTTTTTTTTTCTATCTATATATATAAAATAATAAATAAATAAATATTCTCGGACATTTTACACGACGCCATCTAGTCCCAAACTAAGCAACGCTTGTACTATGGAAACCAGATAACTGATAGACATACTTAAACATACTTTTTTTTTGTAAATACATACATACTATAGATAAAAGAATGTCGTGTTAGTTACTCCACTTATAACTCAAGAACGGCTGAACCGATTTAGCTGAAAATTCGTAGGCAGAAGGCTTAGGACCAGGAGAATGACATAGGATACTTTTAATCCCGGAAATCCCACGGGATCGGGCTATATACGCGGGCGAAACCGCGGGGCACAGCTAGTATGTAATAAACTAATAAAGGAGCTATGAAAAATTATGTCGAATGGAATAGAAATGTACAACGAACAACGAATCACAGCTAGTCATAACGACTAGTAGTGAAGTGAGGGTAGTTGGGTCGTGACGTCACTAAGACGTTCGAGCACCAACACGTTACACGCAATCGGTACCAATACGCGCAGATACTGAACGCACCTACTCTCTTATAGGACTTCGATGACAGCTAACAATTAACAAGTGACATTTGCATAGAAACATGACATACAGAACTTATTATAAAACGAAATCACAAAATATTGCCGACAAATATATATTTTTACAATTTCTTGCTCAGTAAAATCTTTTTTAATATTATAAATTCGTAAGTAATACCGTCTGTATATGTTTCACTTGTTTACGTATAAACAAATGAACCGATATGGATGAAATCTTGTACGAGGATATTTTGGAATCGGAGAAAGAAAATACGATATTTTTTATCCATGTAATCGCAAGGTAACGGGAAATATACGCGGATGAAACCGCGGGGCACATCAAGTCATTAAAGAATAAATAATATTCTAGGACATTTAACACAACGCCACCTAGTGTCCCAAATGTAAACTAACAAAGGCGTAAGACAAGTGAATGTTCTCAAAACTAAGATTATTTTTTCTTTCTTTTAAAAAATAAAGGATCATTTTTTAAGCAACATAAATAAATAAATATTTCACGGACATTTGATTTCGCCGTCAAGTCCAAAACTAAGCAAAGCTTGTACCAAGAAACTAAGGAACGGATAGACATACTTAAAGATATTTTTTGTTAATACACTCATAGTATAGATGAATTAACACCCAGACAGTAGATAATAACAATGTTCATCACTTTTTTTTTAAATTTAAAATGGAAAATACTCGCGTTAAAGCAAACACAAGGTTATACTAATGTTGATCACATCATAATTTTCTACACGTGGGGATCGAACCCACACCCTCTCGCAATAGTCACTGAGTAGTCATCTCAAAATAGAGTATTTTCCCGTCACAAATTCCACCCTGTATATAGTTTTTTGTATGTACCTGCAAAGTGTCCAAATGCAGGAAGCGCTTGTGACAGTACTCGCAGGCGTGCGGTCTCTTCCTGTACTTTTTCGTTTTTTTCTCGCTTAGCTTCTTCGATAACTTCTTTACCGCCTTTTTTATTTTTTCTCTGAAAATAAATTTACACGAATTATTCGCGCTATACGGGATAATTTTTTGAAGAACTAAATCCTAAACGATTTTGATGAAAATAAAAACTTAATTTTTCCGAAAAAAATAAACATACTGTATTATTCCATTGATTGATCGTACATCTGATTGTACTAAATTTTTGCAAAGTAACGTCACAGATCACATTTGAACAATGTCTTATTTTCCAAATTACTCTCATTAATTACAGCATTTTTTATATTCTCCATAGTTTAGGATTTAGCTCCGAAAGCTCACATCAAAAATTCACAGTGTATATAGTACTAGCCCTGCGGCTTCACTTCCGATCATTTTTCTGTTTATTTGTTTTAAAGTATGTCTAAAGCTAAGCGTCCACATATGAGACAAATTGTGAAAAAAACCTACACCGACAGGTGTACGTCTAGCTTTACAGATACTCACTTGCCTTCTTCGTTTTCACTTTTCACCCCCTCTTCACCGTTTTCCGTCTTCAGGTTTTCATCTGGAATATATGATAATCTTATATATAAAAATGAATCGCAAAATGTGTTGGTAAGCGCATAACTCAACAACGACTGGACCAATTCGGACAATTCTTTTTTTTAAATGTTCGTTGAAGTTCGAAATGCCGGGTCAACGCGAGCGAAGCCGCGGGCGGAAAGCTAGTAATTAATAACGCCCCAGGACTTCGCTCCCGTGGTAATATCAGGATAATATCAGGTAATATCAGAATATAGCTTCTTTTTTTGGGGTTTTATAGTTTTATTTGTTACTCGTGGTTTTAAACATGTCTTTTTGGTGTTATAATTATTAACGTTTGTTTGTTTGTTTATTTTTTCCTTTTGCTGACTTATTTTTTTTAACATATGACAGATTTTTATTTTCATTTTTAGTTACTCATGTATAATATTTAATTTAATTCAGTATCAATGTATTTTTTTGTTTAATACAAATATTCAGATTTTTATATTTTCTTTTTATTTTGATTACATTATTTATTGTCTACTTATCATTCAGTGTTTGTGTGTTTGTATGCATGTCTGATACTCTGGTGTTTTTTATGTATTTTTTTCATGGTGGACTAATAATTAATGTGTTTTTAACCATATTTTTGACATTTTTTTTGTTAAGGACACATATTGTTTTTTTATGTTATTTTATTTATTTTTTTGTTTAATCAATATTATTATTTTTTTGAGTATAACGCTTTTTATATAATATATGGGCAACAACGTCTAAATCACTCATAAAAACATATTTTTTTTATTAAAAAAATCTTACCATTCAATGACTCCGGATGGGTCAAAACATGTCTATGCATCTTACTAGCCGTTATAAACCCCATGTCACATATAAAGCACTTGAACGGCTTCTCGCCCGTGTGGGTCCTCATGTGTATCCTGAGGTACGAGGCAGTGTTTGTGTGTTTGTATGCATGTCTGATACTCTGCTGGTTTTTATGTATTTTTTTCACGGTGGGTTCATGATTAATGTGTATTTTTTAACCATATTTTTGACATTTTTTTTGTTAAAGACACATTTTAAGTTTTTTTTTATGTTATTTAATTTATTTTTTGTTTAATCAACATTTTTTTTAGGAGAATAACGCTTTTTATACAATATATGGCCAACAATATCAAAATCACTCATAAAATCATTTTTTTTTAATAAAAAAAAATATATCTTACCATTCAATGACTCCGGGTGTGTCAAAACATGCAGACATAAATTGTCTTCTATTTTTAGGATTTTGTAGTTTTTTTTGTTACTCGAGGTTTTAAATGTCTTTTTAGTGTTATATTTTATAACTTTGAATGCTTTTTTGTTTGTCTATTTGTTTCTTTTTTGACTTATTATTTTTTTATGTGTAACAGATTGTTTATTTTCACTTTTAGTGACTCATACTTAGGTTAAATCAGTATCAACGCATTTTTTGTTTAATAGACAATATTCAGTTTTTCATCATTTTTTTTTCTTTCGACTACATTATGTATTGTTTACTCACCATTCAGGTGTGTCAAAACATGCAGACATAAATTGTCTGCTATTTTTAGGATTTTGTAGTTTTTTTTGTTACTCGAGGTTTTAAATGTCTTTTTAGTGTTATATTTTATAACTTTGAATGCTTTTTTGTTTGTCTATTTGTTCCTTTTGTTGACTTATTATTTTTTTAATGTGTGATAGTTTTTTTTTTTCATTTTTATTGGATCATCATATATAATATTAAGTGTAATTTAATATCAATGTATTTTTTGTTTAATAGACAATATTCAGTCTTTCATAATTTTTTTTGTTTCGATTATTTTGTTTAATTTTTCCCGCAAATAACGTCGTTTTAACAATACTCACCATTCAGTGACTCCGGGTGAGTCAAAACATGTCTATGCATCTTGCTAGCCGTTATAAACCCCATGTCACATATAAAGCACTTGAACGGCTTCTCGCCCGTGTGGGTCCTCATGTGTATCCTGAGGTACGAGGCGGTGCTCAGGGTCTTCTCACATACGGGGCACTTGACGGTGCTCGTGACCTCAGGGTCTTTAGAGATCTTAAGGGTGTTTAAACAGACGAACATACGGACTTAAATTGTCGTTTTTTTTTGGGGTTTTCCTAGTTTTTTTTTTACTCGAAGTTTTAAATATGTCTTTTTAGTGTTATAATTTTGAAAGTTTGTATGTCTATTTGTAACTTTTGTTCACTTATTTTTGTTTAATATATGACAGTTTTTTTTAATGAATCATGTACAATATTTAATTTAATTTAGAATCAATGTGTTTTTTGTGTAATAGACAATGTTCAGTTTTTTTATTGTCATTATTTTATATTGTTTATTGTTAGAAAGTCAAAAAAAATCTTACCATTTAATGACTCCGGGTGTGTCAAAACATGTCTATGCATCTTGCTAGCCGTAATAAACCCCATGTCACATATAAAGCACTTGAACGGCTTCTCGCCCGTGTGGGTCCTCATGTGTATCCTGAGGTACGAGGCGGTGCTCAGGGTCTTCTCACATACGGGGCACTTGACGGTGTTGGTGATCCCAGGGTCTGAAGGCGGAGAGTCGATCTTGGACGTCCAAGTGTTGGAGGGGAAGTAATCTTCATCTGAATCGCTGAAAAAATATTTCTTCATATACATTTCTTCATATACATTTCTTCATATACATTTCTTCATATATACTAATATTATAGAGAGGAAATTGATTTTTTGTTTGTTTATTTGAATTGAATAGGTCCAAAACTACTGGATTTGATAAATTCTTTTGCGGTTGGAATTCTACATTATACCTGATGAACATAGGATATATTATTGGAGATTTAAACTATGCTACGGGAGCGAAGCGCAGAACTTTGTTTGTTTATTTGTAATGAATAGGCTCAAAAACTACTGGACCGACTTTAAAAATCCTTTCGCTATTCAAAAGCTACATTATCCACGAGTAATGAAGCGCGGAATAGCTAATAATATTATAAAGATAAAAAATAGGCAGTTTTGTATGTAAGTTGTTTGTTTTCACACAAAAATTACTGGACTGAGTACAAAAATTATTTCACCATTAGAAACCTGCATCTTCACTGAGTGACATAGGATTATACAATACACTGAAAAGACATTGCTTTATCTACTAATTGAAACAATATTCTTGCGCAAAAAGATGAAAAATTCATTTTTAAAAAGACTTCAAAATTTTATTTTTTTTACTATCATGCAACAAGCATAAACAAAACGTCAAAATTAATTCACAAAATTTAAACGAAACGTCAAATAAAACTTCAATGCAACTTACTCATCCTTAACACTAACATCATCCTTAAAAACATCATCAGCAATCCCATCATCATTGTTACCAATCCCATCATCGTCGTCACCAATCCCATCATTACCATTACACTCATCATCATTCTCCTGTTTAATTTCAACATCATCCATTGATACTTTGACTTCTTCAATATCAATTTCTATTTTACATTTCATTTCATTTGCTTTTTGGTCACTTTGTTCTTTCTCCTGGTCTTTTTGGTCTTTCTCCTGGTCTTTTACGGCCATATTGGGCCATTCATTAGACCACAGGTCTTCTGCCTTCGGTTTGGTCTTCTCTGCTTCTTGTTTTTCGCGTAGTTGCTCCTCTAGCTCTTTTAAATATGGCAGTATTGCATTGAAATCTGTGAAAATTATTGTAAACATTTAAAACAGCGCCATCTAGTAGTAATTTAAGGGAAGCTCAAGTAAAACTTCTAGGGATATGATAGCAGAGCGAAAAATGTTTTAAAATTATAGTGTCTGTAATATTCACTTCAATAGACTAAAATTCTTCTTAAAAGTTTTTGACTACAAATTAAACCCAGCTAGGCTGCATATATAGTGCATCTGTGGGATGTTTGCTAATTAATTTAATTATAACGAGAAAAGAGTAAAGGTGATTTGTTTTATAATAATTGTGAGACATCTATATATGTATAAAACTCAAAGGTGACTGAATGATCTATCAACGCACAGCCTAAACCGCTGGAGGGATCGGGCTGAAATTTGGCATGCAGGTAGATGACGTAGGCATCCGCTAAGAACGGATTTTTATCATATCCCACGGGAACGGGGAGAACAGATATACGCGGGTGAAACTGCGGGTCACAGGTAGTGGCAAATATAAATTAGGGAAACCGTGTGAAGTCAATCACGTATCTGTTCTATGAATAAATAAATTATCTATCTATGAGGAGGAGACAAACTGACAGAGTTACTCTTATATTTATTACTAGCTGCGTCCCAGGGCTTCGCTCCCGTGGGAATATCGGGATTATATATAGCTTATAGCCTTCCTCGATAAATGGGCTATCTAGCACTAAAAAAATTTTCGAATCGGACCAGTAGTTCCTGAGATTAGCGCGTTCAAACAAACAAACAAACGAACAAACAAACAAACAAACTCTTCAGCTTTATAATATTAGTAAAGATGATATATTAATATTTATTATAATATATGTCGGCGCATTAAACGAAACGTTATTTTGAAACTGTAAAAAACGACTGCACTGCACGTGGCGCTAGTGGTGTAAACAAGTGAATCATCGCCCCTCTCCAAGAACCTAATAAATACACCCGATTGTGGCAGTCTAGGGTCATTTCGTCAGAGGTGCTCATGCTGTGCACATCTCTGTCTATCGAAAGTTATAATATTTAAAATAGAAAGTGAATTATTTATTATTATTTTGGTGGATTAATTAGTAATAAAGTGATCAAGTGAGAAGTGTTTCGGTGGAAAGTGATTTGGTGAAAAGTGATAAGTATTTAGTGATGGTGGTGTTATTAATTTATTATGTTATTGTTTCAGTACAAATAAACAATTCTTATGAGCGAACGAGGTTTTATTGACAATGAATGTATCCCCTCTCTTATATATTTATAGGTATAAAAACATACCATATGGTTCTCCTTCTAATTTGTCTTCTGCATGTTTTTTATCGAAATGTCTCGTCAACAATTCAAACCTGAAAAAGGAATTTACGACAAAATTTAAAAAGTGCTTAAAAACGAAATACTTCTAACGTTGTCATAGTAGACTTTACTGCTTCAAAAGAGTTGTAGAGGTGAAGAATAGATTAACTGATAAAAAGAGAGCATATACCCAAAATTTAATTAGGGGTGGATAAACTCTCCTTTGTCTATAATAGGGATGTTAAGGAGCTCCGTATCCGTAACCGAAACTCATCAGATATTCAATAGAACATTTATCAGTAACTGTAACCGAATCTGATATAAAAATCTCGGATAAATTCGGAAATGAGTGGAGTCTGAATGAAATCCTTAATGACAAGGTGTTTTAGATCTGCCGAGATAACCTGTCTTCAGTCAAAAATCTTAAATAAACACACCGAAACTAACGGATAATCCGAAATACATATTTTCATATCTGTATCCGAATTGTCATATCTATCTATAATCTATGTCTATAATATGTCTAATCTATAATCAACTAGTTTTCCGTCCGCGGCTTCGCTGGCGTGGACCCGGTAATTATTCAAATTTTTCTCACCTTTTAAACCTTCCCTAGACCTCCACGAATAATTCAAGACCAAGATAAGATAAATCCGTTCAGCCGTTCTCGAGTTTTAGCGAGACTCACGAACAGCATTCATTTTTATATATAAGATTTATTTACCTATAAAACTTTCTATAACATATCCTGCACTGATACTGTATGGATAGGTGGAACCTCTTGTTGTGCCGTCCGAGTTTGCTCGCCGTGATGAAGGATTGTCCACATTGTTCACAGGTGTATGGTTTCTCGTCTGAAATTAACGAATATAGATTAAAAGTTGAGGAATAAAACAAATAATTAAATAAATTTTCCTGGGCATTACAAATACACCATCTTGTCCTAAACTAATAATAATACATTTATTTGCTTGCATGGTAGTGGTTGGTGTTAATTTACAGCTATTTTAATTCCAATATATTTTACTGTAAAAAGATGTGCAAATGTTAGTACTAGACTAATAGCTACGATACAACAGAATCCTTTAATTAAAATACAAACAAAATATTACACAATGATTAATCCAATGTCACAGTCTCAATTAAGCAAGAATTGTACTATAGGAACCAGATAACTGATAGACATACTTAAACATTTTTTATTGTAAATAGAAAATGTAGACAGACAGAAAGAGTTTCATATTCATATTTATAACTTTATGCCCCCTTCCTATAAAAATAAAATGAGTCGTTTTATTTACGAATTTTACAATATTTGGTGTAAATCTAAAGCTTATCTATAATAATGTGGCATTAATATTAATTATACTAAAAATTGGTTCCGATTTGTTGATTAATGACCGTTTTCAATAATATATCAAATATTATGGATAGATTGTAATCTCAGATGAAATGACATTTGATTGTCAAAAGTCATAGCAAAGGCTATCCGTCGACAGCGTATTGAAAGTGCAAATAGATAGATTTGCCTGACTTTAGTAAGCAAAACAAGGGATAGATAGAATATTGAAAATGGCCATAAAACCACTTGTTAATGAAAGCCATTCCTATCTGTTATACTATGACGTTCAGTCGTTTATAGGAACCAGGCCTTAAGTATAAAGTAGTGAATTTCATTTACCTGTATGTGATCTGACATGTAACTTTAAATAGTAACTTAACGAAAACTGCTTCTGACACGCAAAACATTTATAAATCTTCTGTAAATTCTCCAATTCCTGCTTTTTCCCCGTGTCAATTGGTACACTATTTAATTGATTATCGTTAGGCTGAAATTTCGTTTCCGTCTCCGTTTCATTATTATTCATACTAAATTCCGTAGCTTTTTCATTACCAATATATCCATCTTCAGGTTTAATTTCCGCATCCAATTGTTTCTCCTTTTTAAGTTTCTTCAACTTTTTCTGTTCTTTTTTCAACTTTTTTTTCTTCAACTGATTCTTTATTCTTAAATCGTAACTCGTTATCCTATCTTTATGTGTCGTAACATGAGTATCCAAGTCTCTTAGCACCGAATAACTAATATTACACACTGCACAACCGTAAAATGGATACCCATCTTCTGTTATCTTCTCTGATGCAAAACTATTTTTCTTTTCCTTTTTAACTTTTCCATTCCTTATCACTGGTTTGACATCGAAACTTGTTTCTGCGTTTCTGTTATCTGTCCAATTGTTTGTTGTTTCGTTTCCAACTGAATTATTATCGGTATTGGTCAAATTAATAGAATTACTTGTTTGTGGATAGTTATAAGGATTTGATTGTTCTGCCTTTATAGGAAATGAATATTGTTCATGGTGGGTGGGTGCAAATTGATTGTAATTATAGTTTGTGAATGAATAAGCTCCTAATGGATCCATTTCTGACACCATTGGCTCAACCATTTTACCTAAAAAATAACAAAAGATGTAGAAAATTCATTCGAAACTATTTACCATTTGTAAATCATGATAGAAAAATATTTTAGTGATATCTTCGTGTAGAAAAATAAATTACCGTCTCAACTTTTACGATGTTTACAAAACTTTAATAACAAACGGGAGCAGAAAAGTTGAAAACATTAAAAGTAAAGGTGTCCGCCATACGGTGCGTAACATGAAAAATAATCAATACGTTGTACAACAAGGAAAAAACGCGACAAAAACTCGTCAGACGTCAAAAAAAACTTTAAAACTCAACAATTGTTTCAACGCAAAAAACACTGGACATTCTTGCTTTTGGATACTTTAAACTGATTGTTATACACTTAATTGTTAATTCTACGAAACTACGGATGTTTTAAATTTAAATAAAGTAATTTTATAAAGCATTTTTATAATTGCAAATGATAAAAATTCACATTTTTTTCTTCGCGTGACTGCGACTGGACTTTGACGAACGTCAGATGTCAAACTGACAAATTATAGCAATGTTGCTTTATAAAAATATAAATATAATATTTGTGATTGTCAGAGATTGAATGAAGTTTAAAATACATTTTCTGATTTATATTTTTTGTATAATAAAAAAAAGTATTCCTAAAACTAATGTTATCTCTACTAGTTGTGAATAATATTAACATCCAACTCCATCTTAATATAACACAAAACGATATAGTATCATTTAACATGCCTCTAGTCGTGGTCCTTTATTTTGAAAGTGTTTTTGCAATTACTTTCCAAAGTTTCGACTTTACACCTATGCCTACACATAATGAACTTTTATTTGAACTTGGTGTACTCTATATAAATATAATCATCTTTCCCTTTTGTTCGTTGGTCGGTGGTCTTACAGTGAAGAAATTAATTTTTTTCTATGTTCGTTTCTTTCATAATATTCATTTCAAGGCAATGAAAATCTCTATAGTAGCTATAACGTTCTGAATTCAGAAAGAAAACTACATATATGATAAGAGAAATTTTGGCGAAAAAACAAAGTGCAAGATGTAGTTAGAAGTTAACAAAGAAAATTTTTCTAAAGGCTCTCTATCCTACATCTAGTTTATTATTGAAAAAAAATTATATTCATTTTATTACAGTACATTTAAAATTAATATTATTTTTAATCTTTTCAATTTGATTTTAATTTAGGAAGTTGTTTTTATATAATGTGATAACTACCTTTTTAACCTTAATTTTTCAAACTTCGTTTTTATTGATTTATGAAGACGGAAACAACATATAAAACTCAATAAAAAATTATACTTAATCATTTTATGGCACTAGGTCTTAACACGACTAATAATAATATTTGTACTTTCATAAAAGAAGCACTAGCAAAAAGATAAAAGTTCGTTCAGTTGCGAGTCGTGATTTACATAAATTGCCTAATCCCAATTTTATCATTTCATAAGAGTTAATACCATGGCAACAGAACAGAAAAAAAACAAGTCTTATTACTGATGCATAAGGTTTTAATTTGATATGTTGATATTGACATACAACGTTTTAAATGTGTAGCGCACGTTCGAAGATTATAAACATTGTAAATATTATGCAAAATGGAGTTTATTTCGCCCAATTAAGGTTTATTTTTGCACTAGTATGTGGGGCGTTACATCATTTTGTATCTGTGTTCAAAACATACATTTGACAACCAGTAACGCGGGAAAGCGAACTGTACACAGTCGTGCATTGCGTACAAATTCTAAATTTGAAATTCCTTTGTTTGTTGCTATTTAAAAAAATAAAATATTTTTTAACTGTGCGTGTTATATGAGTAGTGTATATTAGATAACATTGTAATATGTAATTATTTATAAGAAGTGATTGGTTAAAATCTTCAACGAAAAGGAATGGATGAATGGAAACTGCATAGAGGTAGCTACTTGAAACTTATTAAAATAATTTAAAGTGCCACTAAAAAGATTTGGTACTTTATAAATACTTTTTGTAAAAATTCAATTTTTAATTGAAAATAAAATTTTTTTTGGGATGGTTATTTATATTTATAGTGGAACATTTTATATATATTATAATAAATGAATATAAGTTATACACATTCCTTAGAAACATTTACTACGATACTTCGTACATAATTGAAATAGATCGATAAAGAATTCTATACTATCTACATTTTTTTCACAAATATTTTAAAATATACATATATTTTTCATTCCTTTATATTTTTTCATATTTATTATGAAATTAAACACTTTTATTTGTCGTGTTCAATTCTAGATAGTTTTTTTATATTTTAATACTAGCTGCGTCCCAGGGCTTCGCTCCCGTGGGAATATCGGGATGATATATAGCCTATAGCCTTCCTCGATAAATGGGCTATCTAACATTAAAAAAAAAATTTCGAATCGGACCAGTAGTTCCTGAGATTAGCGCGTTCAAACAAACAAACTCTTCAGCTTTATAATATTAGTATAGATTGATTAATTATATGAAATTTAAAATAATCTAATAAATTTATATCTTGTTAATGCTGTAATGTGTCTGAGTGAGCGAATAGGTTTATTCCAACTAGGATAGGACTACATACGATTTTTTATTAATTACACAAATTTTCACAATGTGTTTTTGAGAAGTCCATTTTCATCAGGAAGTGATGTAAAAATCCCAGCCTCATAAACAATAATAACCTGCAGCTTGTTATTCTGTGACAAAATTTGTACAGAAATAAAAATCAATTTTTTGATACAAATGAATTATGGATAAAATCATAAAATGCATTATATTTTTCTTTTTCATGAACCGGTGTTAGACGACAAGTTTCATATGTCAGATACAAAGTAAATCGATGAAGTACGGTATCTATTAATCTACTTTTGATCTAATTTAAAAACAATTAAACCCAAGACATTTAACATTCAGAACCTCCGTGTCGAAACAATTAACAATGGATTAAAATGCGCATTTACAATGTTGTCTAGCACTGTTCTAGCGATCTCCGATAATTTACGGTCATTTTCAATAATGTATCAATGATTATGGATAGATAGACAAAAGTCATAGCAAATATATCCGTCGTTAGAATATTGAAATTAAAGTTAGTGGAAATAGATTTGCCTGACGTCAAGCAAAACAAGGGATAGATAGAAAATTGAAAACGGCCGTTGAACATTCGATCGAGGTATTCTAAATTCGAATGTTAAATTTAAAAAAAAATTATGGAGCATTTGAAATCAGCCAGTTGCTTTTTTTACGCCTTATATCTTCACAGGACGTTGTTAAATGATACAGAGAGCACGTGTATGTACACGCTTGTATATCTCGCTGTTGCTAATCTCCTGGTAGATAAACCGACTGAAATTCGGTCAGTAGTTTATATACTTTGTGAAAACATTTGTTTTCTTCCTCATAACAAAAATAAAATGATGAAGTACATTTTGTTGGAATGTAGAGATATCTACTAAAAAAATCGTGAATGAATGAATGAATAATTCTTTATTGAACAAAGAAAGGATACTAAGGGAAAAGGCATAGCTATAGAAGTGAGTACAAGTCTTATCGCTTACAGCGATCTCTTCCAGACAACCGAAAAAGATCGAAAAGAAAGATAGAGAAATCGTGTTTGTCTAATACAATTGGTTATTTTATAATTATTTCAAATTAATTATTGCGGACTTGAGTTTAGTTCTGCATGCTTGAACAATGTTAAAATATTTACAACTAACTGCCACAATGGCCGATGATACATCGTTTTGTATTGTTGTATTCGTACCTTGTCTATTTTCTTGATTTTATTTTTACAAAAAGAGTATTAAACTTATTTGACTTTACAGAAATAAAACTCTTCAAATATTAGCGTAGATTTGTAATAATATATGGTTCAGAGTAACTGCTCAATAATCTATCAAAGACGATATTATTTATTTACTACCTGATCTGGCTTCGCTCCTAGCATAATGTTATATAATTATATCGCCTATAAAATATTGCCTATATTATCCGTGCATAATGTGGCTTTCGAATGATAAAAGAATTTCTAAAATCGGTCCACTAGTTTTCGAGCCTATTCATTACAACCAAACAAACAAAGCGTTCCTCTTTATAATTATAGTATAGACAAAAAGGGTATTAAACATATTTGACTTACACAAAAAACCTCTTGAAGTATTTAGCGTAAATTTGTAATAATGTACTGTTCAGAGCAACCGCTTGAATGACTTATCAAAAGCGATATTATTTAGTAAAAAAATTAGCGTAAAGTGGGTATATTAAGCAAAAAATTCCAGAAAACTAACGATAGTATAGTAGGATCAGGTCATAGTCTCAGCATAGTCATTTAGCCCATTGATATGCATTCATTAGCCTCTATGAACCATTGCGTGTACTGTAACTATGTTACAAGTTAATTACATTTTTGCGTGCCTTCTTGAACTCGTAAGTTCACTTTAAGTATCTTAATCTAATCAGTATGAGTGCGCTTATAAAATACATGTTTGTAACGATAAAGATTAAACGTTTATAAAGGAGGCAAATTCTATTTAAACAAATTAACGTGATTGTTAGGTTTATTTCTTAATCAGTTTTTTAAAACTTTTTTTTTATAGCTCAATGTAATATAGGAACCAATAATAAGTACGAATTTTGTTATAAGACATCGGACCTTAACATTTAGAAAATAAAATAGTTGTTAAAATACTCACTTACCAACTTATTATTATCGAGAATAAACCGTATAAAGAAATAAATACGATAGTCATATCTCATCTATACTAATATTATAAAGAGGAAAACTTTGTTTGTTTGTAATGAATACGCTCAAAAACTAATGGACCGATTTTAAAAATTTTTTCACCATTTGAAAAATACATTATCCACGAGTAACATAGGCTATATACCTTTTTTTGACATTTAACGTGTTCGAAACACTCATGTAGACGTTAAAACAACATCTGAATATAAATTATAAAATGAGTATAACATAAATCACAACAACAGCTTACATAACATGTATTTTTATAGCCGCCAACGTTTGTAAACAGACAAATTATCCAATTCCCCGTTTACAGGTCCTGAAGAGCGATAACGGAGTGCAAAATGGCCGCTTCCGGTAACGTTACGTTAGCACAAGATGGCACCCGGCTGCATCCGTATTTAGTGGCTTTAGTGTGAGTATTTTATTTTTTAAATTAAGTTAGTATTTTATTTTTAGTATTTTATATTATTTATTAAATAAATTTAGTATTTAATTCGACTTCACAAATTCTCATCATTTGATTCATGTAGATACTAAATGTTCATTATTAAACTTAATATTATAAATACTTATTTCGGGCGCCAGTCTCTCACAAATGATAGTCCTAAGCATTTAAGTACAAGTAACATTGTAATGTACAACATTGTGACAAACATTTGTGATGAGAAAAATAAATTAAATTATTATTATTATTTTACTAGCGACCCGACCCGGATTCGCACGGGCGCAATGCTGATACTAAATACTCTTTTCACTATGAACGTTGTATATCAAAATTAGTACATTATTTTGATAAATTTCGTAGAGTTCAGCCTGTGTTTGAAACCTCAAAAATAACAGTATTTCTCAACTATTTAATATTTAATAGATGTGTATGATAACATATAAACCGCATTAGTAGTTTCAGTAAAGTAAATTGTACTTATACATCATCAGACAATCATATATCATCATACAAAGTGTATATACCATAAAAATGATAAAGCAATGAACTAGTACAATATGAATTCAATTATCTCATAAATTGGTCTTTAACTGGCCTTCTATTCTTATATGGATCAGTAATTAGTAATTACTAACAATTAGTTTATATTTACTTTATTCCTCATTGCAACATTGAAGAGAGACACTTATTTGTCTTCTTATTTATATAAAATAATTCATCTCAATAAATGAGTTCCGTAAATTTTTTCGTTATCTTTTATTTGACGTAATTTTGTAAATTCAAATATATTCCATTTAAAAAGCCGGTATTCTAAAACTAGTATATTTTTGTAAAACAATTCTTACTTCCTGACTGTCTCTTGTCCACGCCTAAACCAATGAACCGTTTTGGATGAAATTTTGTACCAATATTGTTCGAAATCCGAGAAAGGACAAACTATATTTTTTAACACGGATATCCTACGGAACGAGTATAATACGCGGGTGAAGCCGCAGGGCACTACAACTATATAAGTAGGTTTGTTAAAGAACCCCAATTACAATGCAACGATTACGAAGCAGCCTTGAAGCAACGCAATTAACCGGTTTATCCGATTTTACGTTTATTTTATAAATAATTAATAATTATATTTTTTCTACATATAGTTTAATATGGAATAATACCGAGACTATAAAATTTATAGTTTATTTATGTTTTGAAATCTATGCCAAATTCGATAAACAAACAAGCACAATAACATATTATTGATTAATTTCTTTAACAATAGCATTGATAAATTCTAAAAATATACAGTCACATCATGTACGTCCACTTAATTTCCATTTATATCTCGTGAAGTGATTCCGCGCTTGTTACCTATTCTTGTTTAGACAATCACAAACAATGTAGCTAAATAAACTAAATTGAAAAAAAAATCATGAATCTATTTCAAATCAAAATATTTATATCAATCGTAGAAATAAGTAAAATTGTAAAAGTATCAAAATTTTCCATCAACCTACATTCCAAATTCAAAAATATTGTTAGCGGAAAAATTTCAAATTCAATGATCGAACACGTTTTTTCGAAAATAGACATCACGTGCGGTTTCACTTTCCGTCGTTGGAGCCCCGCCAATTTCAATGTCAACAGGTCATCGACCCGCGTTTGCAAGGCCATGATACACATGTCTTGTCTATGACTTGAAGTTAGCGCTTTTCAAGGCTAGTTCATTGTATCATTATTTAATATTTCGTAGCAATGAATGTATCTAAAATAAAGTAAAATACACGTTGGTAGCCAACATTGGTGTTACAAATAACATTTTTTAAAATATGATAAATTTTAAAGAAAAAATCTATTTTTATATTGCGTATATTTTATTTGAATACTAGCTGATCCGCGCAGCTTCGCTCCCGTAGCACAATGTTATCTAAAAATATAGCCTATACGGATTCGCAAGAATCCCTTTAAGTAATGGTAAAAGAAATTTTGAAATCGGTCCAATAGTTTTTGAGCCTATTCAATACAAACATACCAAAATGCAAAGGTTTTCTCTTTATAATATTAGTATAGACTTATACTAGCCTATTCCTGAATTGTTTTTTCAAGATTGGCACATTAAAAAAAATTATCTGTATAATAATCTGAGTGAAGCAAGGTCTCAGAATCAAGATGGCAGAGCGATTGTATGTTACAACATGTAAGTATGATAAAATTGTCCAATGATATCTGAAGCGTTGTTTCGATCTTGATAAAATTTTGTAGGCGAATAGTTTAGACAAAAATAAATGCCGAGGTCGAATATGAGTGGAATTGGTAGTGGGGTTACGAAGATAGAAGAGTTAAATAGATGAATGTTTGTCCTTCGATATCTAGAGTATTGTTTATCCGATCTTGATAATATTTTTAGGCAAATAGATGATAAAAAACTTGAGTTCGAAGATGAGCGAAATCGGCAGGGGGTTTATGAAGATAGGCGATTTTCATATATAGACGAGTATGGTATCAAATGAAAGGTCTTGTATCTTGATACATTACAATTCAAAGTGTAGTTCTGAGCGAGCTACTAGTAGGTATTGATTTATTCCGCTACTTTTTATCTGTAAATGGTAAGCACTATTTAATTAAGTATTGAATAAATAAACGATATTGCCTCGTGTTATGACCATATAAGTTGTATAAAGGTTATTCTACTAGTTTTTTGCACACCTAAGCACATAATATTTGTTATCTATATTTATTTCAACATATCGTCTCTACTATATTACCAGTGTATATTTATATAGCATTCATCCACGGTAACACATAGTTTGACTCCTGTACTTTTCTATTTTAGGCTTATAATTATTATTAACTAGCTGATCCGCGCGGCTTCGCTCCCGTAGCATAATGTTATAATTTTTCCCCGTTTTTTTTCACATTTTCCATTATTTCTTCGCTCCTAATAGTTGCAGCGTGATGTTATATAGCCTAAAGCCTTCCTCGATAAATGGTCTAATCAACACAAAAAGAATTTTTCAATTCGAACCAGCAGTTTCTGAGATTAGCGCGTTCAAACAAACAAACAAACAAACAAACAAACTCTTCAGCTTTATAATATTAGTATAGATTACCAATTATTTAATGATGATAGTAATGAATCTGTCGTTAAGGCGGTTTAAAATCGTGACTTGAATATAATTACGTCATATACATAATTATATTATCATACCACGTGTAAATAGTAATCATTGTTCAAACATTTGTTTATAAACAATGTTGTAATTAATAATCGATTTATGGTATTACACTTATATTATTAACGGCCATTTTCAATAATGTATCAATAACTAGCTATCCTCCCGCGGCTTCGCTCGCGTGGACCCGGCAATTCGAATTTTTCTCGCCGTAAAAACCATGCTTGAACTTCAACGAACATTTAAAAAATAGAATTGTCCGAATTGGTCCAGTCCTTGTTGAGTTATGCGCTGACCAACACATTTTGCGATTAATTTTTATACTAGATGTGCCCCGCGGTTTCGCCCGCGTATATAGCCCGATCCCGTGGGATTTCCGGGATTAAAAGTATCCTATGTCATTCTCCTGGTCCTAAGCCTGCTGCCTACGAATTTTCAGCTAAATCGGTTCAGCGGTTCTTGAGTTATAAGTGGAGTAACTAACACGACTTTCTTTTATATATAGATGATTCTTAATGTTGCACTATATTCCGTAGATATAATTATTAATTATTAATGTTGTCTGAGGTCCTTTTATACCCCTACATGGAATTGCAGACCAGGTTGGTGAGATGTGAGTATATGCCGTCAATTAACACAAATAATACTAAATAGGAATCACTTGTCTTACCCACGTGGCGAGTCACGTGTTAACAAGGTCGGAATTATCGTACATTTTTAACTTCGACATTTAACTCTACACTTTATGACAGAGTATACAATAAAAAATTTTCACTGAAAATTTAATACAATTTGCATCAGAATAATTATCATCCCCTAAACCTTCCTACTCTTATTGCCTTCAAACCAACACCACGACTGATTACTACAAAACTATTACATTTACACACATTAAAACACACACCCCCACACACACATACAGACCCAAAACTCACACTAACACTATTTTTCTTTTTACTTTAAGTTTAATTTTTTGCTTAAATTAGTGTATTGTAGAAGGAGCCTGTCTTCCACAACACAGGGAGACCTAATGTGGAAGCAGTGTAACTGTGTCAATTGTAAAATGTTTTATGAATAAAGCAATTTTTCATTTTTTTTCACAATACAGATTAGATAATAAAAGGCAGGTTGAGTGACGCCGAAAAGCAAATACAAACTTCAAAAGCAAATACAAAAATGTTCGTCTAGTTTGACACAACACTTCGGGCTTCGAAATTTTCAAAATTCACTCACACAGATGCACGTGTAGTTAGCGTCACTCGAGTCTTTGGAACACTCCATCTGTTTTTTATTCTCTAATCTGTGACAATAAGTATACAATTTACCATATTTTAAGCGCAGATAACAATATTATAAGTATTGAATTAAAGACTTTTAAACTATTTCCACTATTTATTTTAAAACTTTATTTAATTACAACCGGTTTCGAGAATTTATCATCAGGTAGTCTATTACCTTCGTCTTTAATTCAATGCTCAAAATGCATTTCCACCAAGAAGTCACAATACAATATATCAATTATACAACAATATTATCATAATATATATAGATTATGTGTCACAGTGTTTGCCCGCGATGGACTTATAAACTACTAAACCGATTTCAACCAAATTTTACACACCGTGTGCAGGTTGACCCAACTTGAAAGATAGGATAGTATTCCACGCGTGCGAAGCCGCGGGCCGAAAGCTAGTTGACTATATATAGTACTAGACTGTCCTAGACTAGGTAGTGAAAACTTCAATTATATTTTTCCATACAAATAGTTCGTGTCTATCAAATATCACGTTTAATTAAATTTTTTGCTAAAAAATAGAACCGACTTCCTTACTCTAAAAAGTAGAAAATAACTTTTATTTTATTTTTGTCGAAATCTATACAAAGATCGATGCAAAATCTTGTTAAATTGAAAATAGATAAAGGCATGGTATAATATAACATCATTAAACCTTAACCGCAGAGCTTATTCTGTTGATTTTCGAAGAGTTCCCTAGAATATCTTCCACATGGATGATCAGACTTAAACCAAATTTCTATGGGACCACACTGACACTACTCTTTCGAATGCAAGAATTTTTCAAATCGGTCCATAAACGCCGGAGATATGCGGTAACATACATAAAAAAATATGGTCGAATTGATAACCTCCTCCATTTTTTGAAAGTCGGTTAAAACCTAGTTACAGAACACGGCATCGCAAATTTTTAAACTATTTTTAAACAGATTTTTATGACTTCTCACGCATAATAACTAAACTGGCAACACTTATCTAAAACCCCTTAATTTCTTATTTACACCTACCTTCATTATCGTAAATCGTCATAATTCGTCTTAAGATTATCCCTTATAAACAAACACACCAGTTTTATAAATGATTATATAGTCTGTGTGTATAGATAATATTATCAAGTTATAAAACGTGTTTGTCATATCGTGATTTTTTTTACAACGTGGCACTAGAATGGTAACATTAATTTAATATATAATTAGTAGCTGCAGGAATATCGGGATGATATATAGCCTATAGCCTTCCTCGATAAATGGGCTATCTAACACTAAAAAAAATTTCGAATCGGACCAGTAGTTCCTGAGATTAGCGCGTTCAAACAAACAAACTCTTCAGTTATATAATATTAGTATAGATTTACTGTATTCCCATCCCACCCTGTTCTACTCCTTTCCCAATTTCCCATCATAAAACCCCTCCCCTTCCTTCAAGCCGGCGCGGCATCTGCGACACTTTGCTGTTGTAGATGTTCATGGGCTGCGGTCAGTCACTTAACATCAGATGAACTGCATGTTTGCCCGCTATTATATGAAAAAGGGCTATTGCCCATTAGCCGTATAAAATTTGAAAGTAAGATTTTCTAAACAAAATAAATAAGAAAAGTAACTTCTTAACTTGGGAACAACCTTGTAAAAATTTATTAATGAAATTACACACCTTCTTTACGAGCTTCTAACTTTTCTGTATTTATTTTTTTTACTGTGCTGTACTGTTAGTTTATTTGATCGTTGAAGATATTTTTATTTCTACACGTAGCTTATTATTTTTTTATTAACCAATAAAAAATATTAAAGGTAACCTAGCCTATGTATATTATCTGTTTTACATAAAATCAGATAACTATGTTTACAAAAAACCTGAACTGTTTTTTTCAAAATTCGTTTACGATTGGTAAAATAATACATTTTTCCTGTAAATCTCTTCTCATCGGATAAAAATTTAAGACGGATTTATGGTCATGCAACCCTTGATTTATATCCTTAATGAATATTAAACTTCAAAACTACTTAACCGATTTCAACCAAATTTTACACACCGTGTGTAGGTTGACCCAACTTGAAAGATAGGATAGTATTCCACGCGTGCGAGGCCGCGGGTGGAGAGCTAGTTGACTATAATATATAGTACTAGACTTTACTAGACTAGGTAGTAAAAACCACAATTATATTTTTCCATACAAATAGTTCGTGTCTGTCAAATATCAGATTAAAAAACGGTGGTATGAAGTGAACTACAGAATTGTAGTGATACATTTAATTAAGTCGATTGGGCCATGCGCTACGGGCGATTTCTTCAACGCATGCCGTACATCCGCATTAGAATAGTTTCCACTGGTCGTTTGAACCAATTCAATTCGTAATGCATGTTATACACTCCGCATGCGGAGAGCGGGTCTCTGGTCATTGTGTCAACCGAGTTATCGACTGACTAATTTCATTGGTCGTTAGCGCATGAGTCTTTTATCATTATCAACAACCATTATCTTTAGCCTTCAATACTAAATAGGTTGTTACTAACCAATAATCCTACTACTATTATAAAGGCGAAAGTTTGTAAGTATGGATGTTTGTTACTCTTTCACGCAAAAGCTACTGAACCGATTGTGATGAAACTTGGTATACATATAGATAAGGGTTCAGAATAACATATAGGCTACTTTTAATCCCGGAGTTGCCATTTAATCAGAAGTTACGCGGGTGAAACCGCGGGGTACAGCTAGTCTAATATAAAAACGCATACAATTGTTACAATGCACGTTTGACCTTTTGGAACTGAGTATATCAGGCACGTGTCTGACCAACTGACCCATGAAATATAGATATTACTCATACATATGATATCATGTTTAACATTTAGATAGATATGTATGTAATAGTTTTTCTCCGCAGTTTCGTTTATCGTTTAATAGTGAAATCTATTTAAGGAATAAAATTTTTTGCCAAAAAATGGAACCGACTTCCTGACTCTAAAAAGTAGAAAATAACTTTTATTTTATTTTTGTTGATACAACGTCGGTACAAATTCTTGTTAAATTGTATAGATTTCAACAAAAATAAAATAAAAGTTATTTTCTAATTTTTAGAGTGAGGAAGTCGGTTCTATTTTTTGGCAAAAAATTTTAATTTTGCCTTTTTAGTGTCTTGTGAAGGGTCACATCATCTAGTCACAATTCAGTTGGTAAACATTCGAGGTAATTTTCGAGGAGTTCCCTGGAATATCTTCCACTTGGATAATCAGACTTGAACCAAATTTGAATCACACTGACACTAGTCTTTTTAATGCAAAAAAAAATCCAAATCGGTCCATAAACGACGGAGATATGCAGTAACATAAAAATTACGGTCGAATTGATAACCTCCTCCTTTCTTTTGGAAAGTCGATTAAAAACACCTTTTGTCGTCATAACTACTGTGGAAGATTATATAATTCCTTCAACGAAAAGGGAGGATCCTCGATCAGTCCGACCCACAGGACTGGCCGGCCGTTTGGCCCCGAGGATTGATGTTTGGATGTAGTATATACCATATATGCTTAGCGGCGAAAACATTTTTTCGTGATTCAAGATTTGTGACGTCACGTGACGCCCATACACAGTTATATGCTGAAGTCTATATTATAAAGAGGAAAGATTTATTTGTTTGCAGGCTCCAAAACTTGAAACCCCAGGAATGACGAAAGATAGTTTTATCCCGAAAATTCTACAGAAACGGGATATATACGCGGATGTAACCGCAGAGATCAGCTAGTAAGAAATAAGAAACATATTTAAATTTTCAAATTAGAGAGGGAAATAACAGCTTATATCGTCATAACTACCAACAATCGCAGTTATATGTGTCATAAAAAATCTGTTTCCTTACCCACCAGGTTGTCTGGCAGAGATCGCTGCGTTGGCGATAAGGCCGCCTCTTTGTGCTCGTCAGTTATTTTACTTTTGCTTTTGTAATTTTTTATTTTTTTATGGTACACAATTAACTTGTATTTATGTTTGTTTATTTGCTGAATATTGAAGGATTACATATATTTTTTTAAAAAGGATTTTTTTTTAATTTCTATGAAAAGCAGTCTCACATTAAATATTATTTTGCCACAATGAGAATTTGATATATATATAAGAAAAAAATATGTACTTTCGAAGGAAATTGATAAAATCAATATTGTAATTGGGGTTTATGATTACGAACCATGTTCGAATGTAATTTTGAGGTTATTTTTGACATAAGATTACGTATTAGCAGGGTTTAATGACCTCTTGATAATATGTTCGTACAGCATACAATAATATACCAAAGAAACGTATGTAAAGTTACTTTTGTATCAGGCCCTTAACACTTTCGTTGCAGCATCGTTTTCGCAAGACTTTCAGCTGGTGCTATGGAGACCTAAAACATCTCTAAACTAAATTTTGAGGTTATTTTTGACACGTAATAGCGGCAGGGTTCAATGACCTCTTGATTGATAATATGTTCGCTCATAGATCTTGACCTAAAACATCTCTAAACTATCCTATCCGTTTGGGCGTTAGAAACCTAAAGTCTCGTAAAATACAATTTTGAAAATCATTTATATCTTCAAAATTATATATATTTATTTAGAACTAGCTTTCCGCCCGCAGCTTCGTTCGCGTGCACCCGGCAATTCGAATTTTTCTCGCCGTAAAAACCATGCTTGAACTTCAAAGAACATTTAAAAAAAAGAATTGTCCAAATTGGTCCAGTCGTTGAGTTATGCGCTTAGCAACATATTTTGCGATTCATTTTTATATATAAGATTTTTATAGGTTAAAGATAAATACGCACGCAGTAATGGTATCAGGATAAGCTACAAATACAAAAAATAGCATCCCGCAAGGAGTGAAAAATCTCAAGAGGAGAGGATTAATGATAAGAAGTTGGTGAAGACTAGAACGGGACGGGAGAGGAATGGGAAGGGATTAAAGGCTTCCGGACACCCGCTCACCGTACAAAACACAGTGCTATACTGCTTCACGCCGGTTTTCTGCTGGGGGGGTGGTAATTACTCCGGTGCGAGCTTGGCCCAACCATGCTATGCTCGGCTCCCACTCTTTTGTAGCTGAAGATGTTATACAGCAGAATTACCCTCTGTCGCCTATACAATACAATACAAACACTTTATTTAGCACCACATATAAAAAAAAGATACAAATTATAATTTATTTTTATAGAGGTCTAAAAAGGCGGCCTTTTCGCTGCGAGCGATCTCTGGCAGGCAACCTTTGGCTAGGATTTTAATTATACATAAATAAAGCGTTATGAGGTGGTGCAGAAAAATAGATAAACACATATTATAATATATATATTAAATACAAACTATACTAATAGCTCGAGTAAATATAGTACTTAGATATATAAATATAAATATACGACACCCACGAAACGTCGTAACGCAGCGAACGTGTTAATGTCAATCCCTATGTATATAGCCCTATTTTTCCATCGTGTATATAATATCTATTATATAAAACGTATTGTATAATGGTGTAGGGTTTCCAACCTTGGCAGAGACCGTAAAATATATAATATTGTGTAACTTTATTAGATTATGTTGCATTATCTGTTGTAATGAGATTTCTTTTGCGTCAAACGTAAACATAAAAGATTATAGATTTTATTATCTATTGATATGTTAATTTTAAATATGTATAAAGGAAAGTTTTTTAAACAAACCTATATTGATTTTAGTTATCTAGTTAATGATATAGTCTGGTGACAGACAGACGGCAAAGGCTTGGTATTAGTCAAATATATTTGGAGACAGCAGTTGTAGCAAATATTCAACAAATACACATATTAAAGAATAAAAGGCAGATGGAGTGTTCCGAAGACTCGATTGACGCTAACAACTCTTAAGTACACGTCTATCTGTGTGAGGAAATTTTGAAAATTAACAACCCCTCGTGACGTGTGTCAAACTAGACGAATATTTTTGTATTTGCTTTTCGGCGTCAGTCGAGTCTTCAGAACACTCCATCTGCCTTTTATTCTCTTATATGTGAACAAACATTACACATTAGATGTAATGTTCCTATAACATCAAGGGAATCACGCTATGTTCTAAAAATGTGTAGATAACCACATAGTTATATTTAGATTTATAAACATATATTGCTACTTCCCTCTTGCAAATAACTCCAATCATATCCAATTTAGCGGACTCGATAATAAAATACCGCTAACAAGGCACTTGGTAAATAGGAGTCTCTACATAGTATAAAATAAGGTCGCTTTCTCTGTCCCTATGTCCCTTTGAATGCTTAAAACTTAAAAAGTACGCAACGGATTTTGTGCGGTTTTCAAGAGAAAAGTTTATACAATGTATGATAACATTAATTAAATACTGGTATTTTAGTTTCTAATGTAGTTTTTTTTTGCTTACATTGCAAACGCAGGCTGAACCCTACGAGATTTATTAAAATAATGTACTAATTTTTATAAACAACGTTCACAGTTTTTTCTGTAGTGTATTTAGTATCAGCATTGTGCCCGTGCGAAGCGCGGGTCGCTAGTATGTACATAAAATTGATACTATTGTACAGACCCGGTTATTCATATTTCTAAACAGGGCAAAAACTATAAATGACGCCCCCCACCCCGCTATCATCATCTTCATCATGTCAATAACTTTAACAAATAATACAACCGACTTCCTCACACTAACAATTTATTTTCTACTTTTTAGTGTGTGGAAGTCGGTTATATTCTTTGGCAAAAAGTTATGATATGATCTGCGAAGGGTTCTCACATCAGAGCTAGTCACAATTCAGTCTTTAAGTTAGAGTTTAATGGGTATATACATCATTCAACCTTAACCGCAGTGCTTATTCTGTTGATTTTCGAAGAGATTCCTAGAATGTCTTCCACATGGATGATCAGACTTAAACAAAATTTTAATAGGACCACACTGGCACTACTCTTTCGAATTCAAGAATTTTTCTAATCGGCCCATAAATGTTAGATATTCAGTAACATACACAATACGGTTGAGTTGTCCTCCTTTTTTGAAAGTCGGCTTAAAGATGGCGTTATCAATATAAATGCTGATAGGACTCATTTTGTAAACCAACTGTTGTTTACAGACGCTGGTGCATATCTTCTTTTTGGAGCACAGCCTCTGTGCTCATCCACAGGCTTCTGACCACACCGTTACCACCAATTGCAGGTAGTTATAGTAATCTATCTTCTATCTATATATTCTTATGTATATAAATAAATAAAAATCAATTTCCGTTCGTTAGTCTCGCAAAAACTCGAGAACGGCTGAACGGATTTGAGTAATTTTAGTCTTGAAATATTCGTGGAAGTCCAGAGAAAGTTTGAACGGTGAGAAAATATGAAAAAATTGTGAATAGAATAGTAAAAACCACATTTTTTTTTCATACAAACTCTCAAATACGTCACGTTAAAAAATGGCTGTATGAAGTTTGTCGCTTCCGCTATTAGTTAATAAAAATAGCTTTCCGCCCGCGGCTTCGCTCGCGTAGACTACAAATGTATTTAGTAGAGGAGCGCGCTTAGAGAGAGATTTTGGTTTCCTATTTCCATAGAGAATTATTAAATAATTTAGCAATAAAATATCCTACGATAATTTTCCTAAGATTTTTTTATAAGGTCGTACCGGTGTAAGTACCACCCCCCAGCAGAAGATCGGCGTGAAGCAGTATTGCACTGTGTTTCATACAATGAGCGGGGGCCCGGAGGTCTCTATTCCCATCCCATTCATCGAGTAGAGGAGTGAAACAGTTACTCCTCACAATTTTCCATAATTAATCCTCTCCTTGTCCCTACCTCTTCCCCTTCCTTCAAGCCGGCAAGGCCTTACGATACTTTGATGTTGCAGATGTTCATGAGCTGCGGTCAGTTACTTAACATTAAGTGAACCGTATGCTCCGCTTGTCTGCTATAACATAAAAAACACAATATTACGAATACAGTAAAAAAAACAATACATTTAGGTTATTTTTATTGAGTGCGACAAATCGGCTCGCATTTTCTTCCCATATTATAAAAACAAAGTATTGTTAACAAGCATAATTACATATTAATTATCTTTGTAAAATTCATACCTCCCCCTACTTATTTCTATTTAAAAATTTATATAGTCTATGTTATAACCACAATTCTAACGAATCCAACAATACCTCACATGTCAAAATCTGTCCAGCCGTTTCGGCTGTAGGCCGTTAAAAAAAATGGACATACATAAGCTCGAAAAACATAACCCTCCTTCTGTCACAATCGGGTAATAAATTACATATGCCGCTTAATTAAAATAAACATATATTAAAACTTGTTTGAACGATTCTCCGTGGTGATAGGAAATATATTTCTTGTATCTTCTGATACGCGCAGTCAAACTATTTTATCACCAATTACATGTAAATGTATTATTTTTTTATATTTTTTATTCTTTGTATGATAAAATGCAAATAAAACAAGTTTATATGTCGACAATTATAAGATTGTAATCATATTAATTAATTAAAGAAACGATTTATCGTAAAGTTTCTGAACACGTGAAAACTTTAACCACAAATTTTCTGATTTTCTGACTGTAAACATGCGGAAGTTGGATTTTTATGTTTAAATATAATGTATTCAAACACATACACATATACATATTACGCTATTTACTAATTTTTATAACCAATCGTAACACTAGCTTTCCATCGCGACCGTAAATAAAGCAAGGGATAGATAGATTATTGAAATGGTCGTTAGTCAGTAAAAGTTATTCGATTCGATTAGCAATTTTAATTTATAATAAAGTACCAAAAGAAATATTAGAAATACAGTCATTACAATTTAAAAACAAAAAAAGAGTTAAAGCAATTTTACTAGAAAAGGCTTATTACGACATTAATGAATATCTGACAGATGACATATAACATGAAAGAATTATATTTAATATTGTGATGAATTTTTGAAGATTTTATTTGTAATGTGTAGTGTTACTTTAGAACTAATATAATTATTAAATATTTTAACTGTACCATTTTGCAAACCGTTTAAGGCGAATGTGTTGGAACCGTATAGACTCAAACACACAAATTTGGGCAAATAAATTAATTTGAATTTGAAATCAATAATTTGGATTTGTTCCAGCCAAGCCCAAGAGGCCGGCGAGCTCCGACCACCTGCATCCTGACCCACTGGTGGACTGCGTGGTGCTGCACGAACCACCCACACATACCATCGACGTTATATTTGTGCACGGGTTATATGGTAAGATGTTACACACACACACGCACACACACACACACACACACACACACACCCCCACACACACACCCCCACATTAACACCCACTATGACATCTTGATACATTTATAGCGCATAATATTTATTTTATAATAATGTATTTTTTCTAAAAGATAATGATTAAATTTAGATTTTAAGGTGTGTGTGATAATCTTGCTTGAAGTCTAGAAACTACTTAGCTAGTTGTAAGTACTTAATAAATAAATATTCCTGGACATTCAATACAATGCTATCTCGTTCCAAACTTGAAGAACACCGATTTTGTATAGATCTATGGCAAAAATAAGTCATTTTCTACGGAAGGAAGTCGGTTCTAATTTTTTAAAAGATAATTATTAAATTTAGATTTTAAGGTGTGTGATCTTGCTTGAAGCCTAAAGCTGTTGCATAATAGACGGGAACTATGCGTTGTATAATAAATACCAACATTTTATATTAAGGCATCAATTTAAAAACCATAGCATACCTTAATAAAAACAATAAAAATACCTCTAAAATATACTCGAAGTTGGCAATTTTACGTAAAGATAGTTTAAAAAAAAATAATACTTATCGTTTTCTTGACAAATGTAGTAAGTAAAACCGCAGTAATAATGAATGTCAATACATTCTTTTCCTCTATTAAAACTTCCGTAAAATGCAATAAGCATCAGAGAGTCTAAAACAGTTGTTTACGAAACTTGACGCGTCATAATTGATAACATCCATTGTTCATAGCAATGTACACTTTGTTCCTTTCTTTGTGACAGTTAAAATGATAGTACATGCTTTGTGTAAGAGCTATGCATCACAATATAGAAGTCATGAAATCATATCTAATATCATCAAATATTATTTTTAAGGACAATTTTGAAATGAAATGAATGTACACTTTATTGTACACCCCATTAAAGTAATCATACATGTAACATAGGTAAAAAAGCACATAAAAAAAAGAATGGGCATGCACAAATGGCGGCCTTATGGCTACATAGCCATCTCTTCCAGGCAACCATTTTGGGAAGTGAAATTAGTTCAAAAAACACAGAGAAAAACAAAAAAAAATTTCTTACCTTTGTGAATTTATTGCGTGGCGACGGTTAGAATATATGTGTCGCCACCACATTTCTATCCGTGGGTGTCGTAAGAGGCGACGGAGGGTAATTTTACTGCATATCGTCTTCAGCAATAAAAGAGTGGGAGCCAATTGCACGATTGGGACAAGCTCGCACCGGTGTAATACCACTCCCCAGAAGATCGGCGTGAAGCAGTATTGCACTGTGTTTCGTACGGTGAGGACGGACCGAGGATAAAGATGGGAGAGGAATGGGATGGGAATGCAGACCTCCGGGCCCCTATGCACTGTACGACACAGTGTAATACTGCTTCATGCCGATCTTCAGTTGAGGGAGTGGTAATTTCAACGGTGCGAACTTGGCCCAATCGTGCAATGCTCGGCTTCCACTCTTTTATTGCTGAAGATGTTGTGCAACAGAATTACCCTTTTTTCTTACGACACCTACGGGTAGAAATGGGGTAGCAACACACATATTCTAACCCGTCGCCACACCGCTCTACCAATACTCCTCACATATCTTAAATTTAGCCAAAAACGTTTAGATTTTAGTTTTGTTTTAAATAGATAACCGACAAAACTTTCCAATGCACATCTATACTAACTTGTGATCGCCCAGTGGTCGAAATTCGACCATAATCAATGGAAATTTAAAAATAAATTTAAATTTAAATGTCAGTACTCTATGTGTGTGTGTGAAATGCATGGTAGTGTGTGTAATGTTTTATTAATTGATTTAATGTATTTTATATTTTCATAAAAAGATGTCCAAAGTTTTTGAATCACGTATTACAAATTTACAAGTGAAGGGTTCTTTAAATTAAATATTTTTCGGTGAAACTACAAGGTACACCTAGTGCCAAACATAAGCCTATAAAACAATAAGGTTTAGCAATCTACAACAGATTTAAGTTCAAGATTAAAAGATAAGTGTCTAATAATCCCAGATTATCTCGTGCGAAGAAAAAACAAATCACAATTTTGATAATACTTTAAATACATGTAAGGTTTATGACTCTTATGATAAGAAAAATGTAAACTTACATTAGGACCTTTGGTAACGACCCATCCACGATTCGATTGGCGCAGTAGATATATAGTTATGCCTGAGGGTGTGGGTTCGATCCTCATGAGTAGAAAACTAAATAGATATTGAAATATTACGTGATGAACATTGTAATTTTCTAACGTCGACAATCACCAATATCGAGGATTTAAAAATAAATATTCTCGGACATTTAACACAACGCCATCTAGTCCAAAACTAAGCAAAGCTTGTTCTATGGAAACTAGATAACTGATAGATATACTTATACATACTGTTTTGATTATTAAATACATACTTACTATGGATAAATTATCACCCAGTTGAAAGTTTGCAATGTCACGATGATTTAATTTCGAAACTGCTCTTAATTTATACTTGAATGGAAGATACACTGACGAATTTTAACATATATAGGGGAGATGAATCTAAAATTTTAGGAAAAATTGTACTTTTGCCAAAAGGATCGCGATCTTTAATAAACCGTTTCATTTAAATTTTCAGGGTCTCTTGGAAACACGTGGAAGCAAGGCGAGTGGAGATCAAAATACAAAGTGGAACCACAAAAAGTGCCCCTTCGAAGACATTCCGATACAGACGATGAAAAAACAAGAACAGAAAGAAAAGAAAACAGCAGAGAACGGAAAGAAAACGATAGAGAAAGAAAGGAAAAGACATTTACAAAGAAAGATGAAATTAAGTTAAGAAATGAACTGAAAGACATGCTTAAAGATAGCATAGATATGGATAACGTAAACGAATTCTACGAAGACATAAAGCGAATACTACCGAACGAGAATATGTTTATTACGGAAAAGTTCTACAATAATACGTTGTTAGACCAAGTGGAAATCGTCGGTAATTACGAATCTCAAGCGAATTTTGTTAGAGATTTGTTCAAAAACAGCTGTGAAGAGAAATGTGATGAAGTGATTGTAAATGAAAACTGTCAGTGTGTGAGTAGGTGTGAAGTGGGGTGCGGGTGTGTGTGTGATAAGTGTTATTCACCGTGCTGGCCAAGGGATTGGATAAAGGAGGATTACCCTGGGGCTAGAATAATTTCGATTAATTATACAAGTGATCCATATTTGTGGAGGCCGCTGTGGATCAAGGAAATTAAGAGGTAGGTCTTATGTCGCATTTAACAGAATGATTTAGTTCATAGAACATAATTTTTGTACATTAGCTATTAGGCATAGAAATTTTAATGTGACAAAAACCTTCGATCGATATATTTACTTTATTTATCTATATATATAAAAGTGAATTGCTGTTCGTTACTCTCGCTAAAACTCGAGAACGGCTGAACGGATTTATCCCTAGGCCTCCACGAATAATTCAAGACCAAGAGGTATTGAATTATTCGTGGAGGCCTAGGGAAGGTTTAAAAGGTGAGAAAAAATCGAATAATTGCCGGGAATTGCCGGATCCCCGCGAGCGAAGCCGCGTGCGGAAAGCTAGTAACTAAATAAATATTCTGGCACATTTAACACAACGCCATCTAGTCCCAAACTAAGCGAAGCTTGTACTATGGAAACTAGATAACTGATAAACATACTTAAACATACAATGGTCTATTGCGCCGGAGGGTGTGGGTTCGATCCCCACGAGTAGCAAATTATGATGTGATGAACATTGTAATTTTCTACTGTGTTTATCTATCTTTATCTGTATGTACTTACAAAAATTATATTTAAGTATGTCTATCAGTTATCTAGTTTCCACAGTACAAGCATTGCTTAGTTTGGGACTAGATGGCGTAGTGTTAAATGTCCAGGAATATTTATTATTTTAATACTTTAGGTTTGGTCGTGAAATTTAGTAATAATCAAACATCTGTAAGAATTAATATTTGATTCCAGGCTCCGACTCCACGAGCGAGCTGAACAAATGACGACTCAACTCCTCGACCTAGGGGTGGGAGAAAAACCCATCATTTGGGTTGGACATTCCAAGGGGGGGTTGTTTATAAAACAGATTTATTGTGAAGGTCAGTATATGCTACTTTTATTTAATTGATTCATTTAAAAAATCATGTTACCTTTAATTTGATTGTTGATTTTTGAATTTAGGGAAAAAAACCCATTGTAAGGTTGGGACATTTTGTAAAACATATTTATTGTTATTAGTACATATGGCATTACATGTTATATCAATTTATGTTCATAACTTACTGATATGGTAAATGATTAATTGTAAGAAAGTTTAGTTAATATATTTTAAAAAGAGGGGTTTCTTGTATAAATGGAATTGGTGGAGTATTTAAATATTGTAAAGTTGATAATATTGTTAAAATTTATGTTTAAAACACTTAAATGTGTAAATCTATTTTAAGATATTGCTGAATTGTTCATTTTCTTTTATTTTTTTGTCTTTAACGATGATACATTATACAAAAATTATATTTTTATTAAATCAGATTTAAATACAATACACTGTAAATTTATTCTTTTATAATTTCAGCATACGACGCGTATATGAAGCTAACCAAAGATGAAATAAATGAAAATAATGATCGAATAAATGAACCTAATATTTTAAGCAATGAAGTAAATGCAAATAATAATAATTATATAAATGAAGACAGATTAGATAATGAACGGAATGAAACAAGTTTGGATCTGAATAGAGGTTTGTATTTTTGTGATCTTTTGACAATTTACACAACGCCATCTAGTGTCGAACTAAGTAAATATAATTATTACATTTGAAATACTTTTTCTTTAAATTAATTTTGCATATAAAATGAAGATGATTTTTTTCATATACGACACATAAGTATCCCAAAGTGAGCTAAGCTTGTTATATTGAAGATAAACAATTGATAATTATAAAAAATAATAAAATAATATTCAGGGACATTTAACACTACGCCATCTAGTCCCAAACTAAGTACAGCTTGTGGAATCTGGATAAATGATAGACGTACTTAAACATACTTTTTTACGTCATTCATATATACATACTTTAGTTAGATAAACACCCAGACAATAAAAAAATAGAATGTTTAATGTAGTAGACGCGGTACAGATTGGACGTGTGCTTGCGGTCAGAATATCTATTTTAGTGATACATTTATATTGTTTTATTATAAAAGTCCTGTCTAAAGATAAATCCAAACAGATCTTGTACTACTTAAATGTAGTATTTACATTGAACTCATCGTCTTTATATACCTAAAATATTGTCTTTTTCTAGAACAGACCATAGACCCATTAAAAAGAGCTACTCTATGGCAAAACAGCGCCGGTTTCATGTTCTATTCTGTACCATTTAACTCACCAATTTTACATAGCCTATACCCAGAAAAATGTCTATTTCTAGAACAGACCATAGACTCATCAAAAAGTGCTACTCTATGTCAAAACAGCGCCGATTTCATGTTCTATTCTGTACCATTTAACACACTAATTTTACATAGCCTATATCCAAAAATTGTCTTTTTCTAGAAAAGACCATAGACCCATCAAAAAGAGCTACTCTATGGCAAAACAGCGCCGGTTTTATGTTTTGTTCTGTACCATTTAACACACTAATTTTACATAGCCTATATCCAAAAATTGTCTTTTTCTAGAAGAGACCATAGACCCATCAAAAAGAGCTACTCTATGGCAAAACAGCGCCGGTTTCATGTTCTATTCTGTACCATTTAACTCACCAATTTTACATAGCCTATACGCAAAAAATTGTCTATATCTAGAACAGAACATAGACCCTTTAAAAAAGAGCTACTCTATGGCAAAACAGCGCCGATTTCATATTATATTCTGTACCATTTAACACACTAATTTTACATAGTCTATACCCAAAAATTGTCTATTTCTAGAAGAGACCATAGACCCATCAAAAAGAGCTACTCTATGGCAAAACAGCGCCGGTTTCATGTTCTATTCTGTACCATTTAACTCACCAATTTTACATAGCCTATACCCATAAATTGTCTATTTCTAGCAGATACCATAGACCCATCAAGAAGAGCTACTCTATGGCAAAACAGCGCCGATTTCATATTCTATTCTGTACCATTTAACACACTAATTTTACATAGTCTATACCCAAAAATTGTCTATTTCTAGAAGAGACCATAGACCCATCAAAAAGAGCTACTCTATGGCAAAACAGTGCCGGTTTCATGTTCTATTCTGTACCATTTAACACATTAATTTTACATAGTCTATACACAAAAAATTGTCTATTTCTAGAAGAGACCATAGACCCATCAAGAAGAGCTACTCTATGGCAAAACAGCGCCGGTTTCATGTTCTATTCTGTCCCACATCGGGGATCTCCCCTGGCTGATATAAAGACACCCATCACGGCCAGAAGTATTGAACTATTGGAGATATGTAATAGTGAGTGTTTTACCTTTATTACAGTTTTTTCGCAGTTAAATATGAAATAATTCGAAAACATTTTTGTTAAAAATTCTTTAAAAGTAATTCTCAGAAAACTATGTATAATAAAACAAATATAATTATATTATAACTTATTATATTATTATATTGTTCTTCTGAGTCAATAAAATCTTTAAATTTTCTGAAGTATCTGTAACGGTGGCATACTACCCATGGCGCTTTACGACAAAACAAAAGGCGTAATTATTTTTAGATCATATTTGATTTCGAGCTGTAAAAACAAAGTATATTTTTACTTACTAACATTATAAATGCGAAAATAACTCCGTCTGTCTCTTCTTCACTACTGAACTGATTTTGATGATATTTTGTACAGAGGTTGTTTGAAACCCGATAAAGGACATAAGATAATGTTGCATGTGATTTTTATCCCGGTAATCCTACGGGAACGTATGAAGGGAAAACTGCGAGGCACAGCTAGTTATATTTATTTCAAGATTATCAGGTTAGCTTTGAAGTGATTTATTTCCTTTTTCTTTTTGTTTTGCACCACACACTATGCAAAACATATATGTACCGCCAATATGTTTGTTTTATTCTGTTGTAAATAAACGTTTACTTTCTTTCATCAGATTGTTCCCTCCTCCTCTCGCTCCAAGAGCGCTGGCTGCAGGCCACCTCCCCCTCCCCACCAGTGGTCCACAGCCTGGTGGAGACGTGTCGCACGCTCATGTCTGTACTATGGCTGAGGATAGTCAGCGTGGACTCTGCTGGTAAGTGACTAACCACTAGTGAGTGACCAACGTAGCGTATAATTCCTACAAAGGCGCTGGTTGTAGGTCCCGCCCACTTCAACGGTGGTTCACTTCAAGAGTTGCATGCTTTTATCCGTGCTGTGGTTAGGAATAGTCAGCGTGGACTCTGCTGGTAAGTGACTGACGACAAGTGAGTGACTAACGTAGCGTGAAGTTGCTATAAACGGTGGTTTACAGCCTGGTGGAGACGTGTCGCACGCTCATGTCTGTGCTGTGGCTGAGGATAGTCAGCGTGGACTCTGCTGGTAAGTGACTAGCGACCAGTGAGTGACCAACGTAGCGTATAATTCCTACAAAGGCGCTGGTTGTAGGTCCCGCCCACTTCAATGGTGGTTCACTTCAAGAGTTGCATGCTTTTATCCGTGCTGTGGTTAGGAATAGTCAGCGTGGACTCTGCTGGTAAGTGACTAACGACCAGTGAGTGACCAACGTAGCGTGGAGTTGCTATTAACGGTAGTTTACAGCCTGGTGGAGACGTGTCGCACACTCACGTCCTATGGCTGTGAATAGTCAGCGTGGACTCTGCTGGTAAGTAACTGATGACCAGTGAGTGACCAACGTAGCGTGAAGTTGCTACAAAAAGACAATGACTAAAACGAAGCAAAACTTAAATTTTTAAGTAATTGTCGTTTTAATTCAAACTTTCATCTTTCCTAATATGACTTTTGATGATAAAATGCTACTGAACAGTTCAAGAACACTTTTTTATGAAATTTATAGGAAAATTTTTGTGTCTTAAATATGTATCTAGTATTTTTTTAGTCAGCTAATTTTGTTCTACTACTAAATACACAAATGTTATTTTTATTACAAATATCATTTAACTCTGTTAAGTCATTTTTGGTTTTTTAATGATTGTTACAAACAACCAATCATTATTTAAATATTTTTTATTAATATATTAACTTAAAATATATATTTTATATTCTAGATCCAGGCAGGGGAGCGCTATACGGTGTGTCGGTCGACCATCGGGAGATCTGCAAACCAACCAGTAGACATTGTCTGTTATATACTGAACTTATGTATTTAATGAATTTAGCGTTGAATAAGAAATGAATTTCAACCAATGCTAAAACGAAATTAGTACTAAGGTGCCGTCGATTAATCACTTTTTTTTAATTTTTTTACCCCCCACTTCCTCTTGGTTATGTTTAAGACTAAAATATCACGTGTAATTTTAAGCAGGTACAAATTTTTGTAACCAATTTAAAATTTTCATGAAATACAAGTTCAGGTCAAATTATTCAAGTCAGTTTATTCTTGCTTTAACATTTACGTGAACAAGAAAAGTTTATTGTACGTTTAACGCCACCTCGGTTAAGTATCTGGATAAAATAAATTCATCTGATATATAACTACAATCTTCCCCCCCCC
>LQNK01003412.1:25066-47139 GCA_001586405.1 Phoebis sennae | reverse complement strand
TATATTTGGCAATGCTACCTCGTTAAAACACTCACAAGCTTAATTTCGATCCACGCACTACCGACACTACGCAAACATTTTAATATAATTAATTCGTATAGAAAAATTATTGCACAGATAGGCGAGTCACCTATTCACTTTAGGCATGTGTTTTACTTACCTAGTCTTTATAATATTTAAATTTATTAAGTGTTCTCGTATTTAATGCTTTGTCTCGCGATTCATCTATAATTGTCGATGTTTTATATCGTAAAGTAAAAATTCAAATATATAAATTTATGTATAAAATTTTCATTGAGCCTGTTGTCTTTATTATATCTATTATCTATTTTTAAAATACCTTTTTAAATGAAAAATAATTGAAAGAAGATGAATATATAATTAAAGGCTTAGATTTGTGCCCTAAAATAAGTTTTAAGCCTGGATTTAGGAAGTTCGGGTTTCGAAGGTTAGCAACACTGAGCAAAGATTTTTAATTTGTGAGAAAGGAGTTATCCAAATAAGCAGATTAGTTTATAGGGTAAAAGTGTAAGTAAATCACATAGCATCTCTACACAAACGAACATTATTATTAAAGTCATGCAAAAATACTTCTTATATATATAATTGTATTTTATATATTGCTATTTACATCGCTAATCTACATAGGTACGGATTGTGGTGTATAGTTTATTATAAAGCTGTGTTCGCACGTTACAACACACACACGTTTTAACATCAACAACGATATTGGCAGCTGTCAATTTATTATAATTTGGCAACACTAAGAAGCACACGACCACTTATCTAACAATGTGATATAATACAAGTAGAAAAGTCTATACGCAGTGCCAATATGACTAAAGTCTAAAATAATTACACGCTAAATCTTTCATTGACAGCTGTCAATGTATTTACATGTAATATTGTGAGTTGGCAACTCTAAAGGACGACAAGGACGTGTGTATTAGGCTTAATTTTTAAAATTATATTAAAATAAAGTACTTTTATAAAATTTTACGTCCCATACAAGATTCGTATGTTTTTAGGGCTAGTAAGGTCCTCACTACTACCAGTTTCACACTTAAGGTCTCATTTCAAACAAAATTTCAAGCCAATAGAATGATCAACGGGCTATTAAATCTATCAAACTAGCTAGCAAACTGTTTATCACGTAATTAAAAATATAGCGTAATTTTTACATTTTATACAATCTATAATAAAAAGGAAAAAACGATATCAAATAGGCACTTTTCACATCGTTTATTCCAAGAATTATAAAACCTAGTATGTAATTTGTGGTCATTTTCATCACCGATTCCTAAAATATTAGAAATGTCTCTATGCTATTGTATGCGAGCGTTGTTTCCCGATAATAAGCTGTTTAGAACCATAAATGCAGGTTAGGACATTTGTTGATGGTCGATGCTAAGGTAATTTTTTAATTTAACATCAAGTCGAAATATTGAAGATAAAATTTAATTTAAATTATGTTTATTCTCCGGTATTAATTGCTGAACTTCTCTATTTAGCAATGCTTTTTGGATTTGTTTAAGCTTCATCTTGATTATCGAGAGATAATTTTATTCAATTTTAAATATGGTACTCTATATTACATTAGGGTAATTGCTTTTTGTAGTTAACTTTCAAATACCGATGATATAGCATACAACAATAATAGTTCTTAAAAATTACTGTCTTGTAATGTCTTGTTAACCTACCTTAAAAATAAAAAAATAATAAAAAAGTTCGTATAAAATTGTCAAACGAAAAAAAGGATAAAAATAAAAAACCAAAAAGATAAAATAGCAGTGCATTTAATAAAATAAAAACGACTGAGCACATGAGGCGGACGTAGCACATTCAAAGTTGACAAATTAAAAAACTATCAACCCTGTTTGAGCGTACTGTACATATTACAATGCTTTGGTAATGGCGGGTGACAGCTGTCAAAACGTAAAATCTGACAGATGCCACAGACAATAGCAGAATCACAGATTAAAAACGGCTAGCCAGATAGCATTAGGAATAACATAATTTTTCTAAATAAAAAAAAAACAGTAAAATAAACAAGAAAAATAATAGTGATACAATTAATTTTGTTCGCAAGAAGGCACATACAAAACCTTAATCTAACGAATACAATAAACTTAAAACGAATGATGTGGATACAAAGAAAAATATTAGGAAGACGAGCTTGAACAATTCTTACATTAATTTGGGTTATTTCATTTGCAATTACAATTAACTAGGTAAAATATCAACCAAAAAAAAAAACTTACATAGTTGGGCTCGTGCATCTATACACAAAATAGATACACTCTATACAAAGCTCGATACCATATCTATCTATTTTGTGATACAACCATGCATTTTAACCATCTCTTGTATTGAAGTACATACATATCATTGTTTCATAGACGTATTAACAAATTGCATGCTATCTCGCTCGCACTT
The DNA here is from genome assembly GCA_001586405.1 of Phoebis sennae. Taxonomy (NCBI): domain Eukaryota; kingdom Metazoa; phylum Arthropoda; class Insecta; order Lepidoptera; family Pieridae; genus Phoebis; species Phoebis sennae. Next base: position 44,703 of record LQNK01003412.1, on the reverse strand, counting down.
ATGAAGGTAGATATTGTTGAAGCGAGACGGCACGCTGTCTTTTTATTGACGCATTATACAGATATATAAATGCAGTTTCATATAACATCTCTAACTAATTCTTTCGTTCGACGTGATTTTCATATTTATTTTTTATAGATGTAATTATTTTTCTTTTTATGTACGCAACGCCGCGCGAAGAAATTAGTTAAAACTTGGTAATCGTTCGAATAAAAAAGTAAAATTTCACATGAATTTCCATCAGTTATGTAAAATTATTTTTAAGCGTTTCAAATAAAAATTGTTAAGTATTTTTAAGGCATTCAAGTTTCGTAAAACATTTTAAAATTTAGAATATTACAATTGATAAAATATAATATTTAATCGTTTTTCGTACATTTCTTTGATATGAAGTTGATAATTTACTTAAAAACCTATAAACTTTTTAATGGTTTTTTAAGTGATTTGTGATACATATAGAAAGAAAACTATTTATAAGCAATGTTTTAACGGTGAATCCCTCACAACATGGCACAGAGAAATTGGGTGAGTATATGCCACGAATTTAAAAAAAAAATTATTATGTTTTGAAAAAGAAAATATCCATTGTATGTAAATTAGCTCTTATTGTACATTTTTACATTTGTTAGCTTTAAAACCAAACTTAATAACGGGAAAACAAAATACTTTCCAAGCATATAAAACAGTTGAAATCATGAAAAAGTTCGAATGTGTATCTATCTCTTTCTCATTACACTTGTTAAAACGAGACAGCAGTATAAATCCGTGACGTCACCTCACCCGATACAAAAAAACATTAAAATCAAACCCTATACATTTAATAACATAAAACTACGTTTAATTAAAATGGAAGCCGTACTTAAAGATTACTACAAACTTGTATCACTATTTTATAATATTATCGTTATTTTTTTATCAGTAAAATAAAAAGAAATATTAAATTCTAAATGCTTCAGGTTCATTTAAATTTGGGATTTGAATCACACTAAGCGGTCACCCATCAAAAGACTGACCGCGTTTTTAGTTACTTAACTAGTATATAATATTTCTGAAGTAATTTTCTAAGTTTAAAAAATATGTATTACATTTGTTAAAATCATGAATTGTGAAAAAAAACCAACGACAATATTATAAAACACAATACAATCCTATAATGTACAGTTAGTAACAAAAAAAAAACAATAACCATTGCAATTACCTAAGTGGGGAGATTATTTAAATATTTTTTGCGACTACCTTCAATAAATAAAAAAAAATATTGAAGTTTAGATCAACAATTAGTATTATTAAAAAAATCCATTTAAACTATTTTAACTGATATTTTTTATGTTACAATGTCCAAATACTAATACGATACTCAATTTTAAGTTGCTCTTAAATAGCATGCTGACTAACACTCTACTGAAGAAAAGTCACACGATAGTTGAACAACTCTCAGAGTTGAGTACCATTCGAGTATTGGAAAAATCTCTCCCACTCGATTGTATATCTATAAAATTAACTAAGAAATGCCTTCTTTACTAAAAAAATGATAAACTGAAAAACATTAATAAGGATTTTAGTGCAACATTTTTCGCATATCTCTTTCATCTATTTTCCGTTTATAGAAAACTATCCTCACAAGAATATTTATCAATTGATTTTTGTTACCGTATTTTACTCAAAGAAGCGTTTTTGGTTATAATTTGAATAAGTATAGACGTAACAAGATATTTCAAATTAGGTTTTTATTATGTACACCATAGACAACTAAATAAAACTGTATTTTTCATTGAAATAAAAGTGATTTTGGTATCGGGCGCTATTTAAGCACGACACGACATTCGTGAGATTTTCGCTTCTAGAAGTTTACCGTTTAAAAGAGATAGCATAAAATAACGAAAATAACAATTAAATATTGCACGTAAAGACAAACAGTTGTTAAAATACATATTTGGCCGCGATTTTAGTAAAAAATGTATAAGTTTATAATTTTGTCCATGTATGTATATTGGTTTAAAATCATAGATATATGAACGACGTAGCTAGATTCAAACTGAAAGAGAGAAAATATAGGGTGTTTTTTTTCCAAATATCGTGAATTTGAGATTAAAGGTTGTCGGTTTTAATTTACAGTTAAAATAAACTGCATATTACCTTATTATAATGTTAGCGTTATATTTTTGTGTTCGTATTAATTTTCACTTTTATAAATTCATATATCATTTATGTTACAAAAACACAGTATTTCAGGATGAAAAATAGTGTGGCAATATTGTATCTTTTTCTATGGTTTTAAACGAATATATCGATTGACACGTCTATCCAAAACAAGTTTTCTAAGCATTTAACGAACATTGAAATATTACTGAATATTTATAAAAATGGTCCTTCGAGCCGTACCGCTTAAAACTATTTATTGCTGTCTACACATACCATACAAACATAAGGCTCAGTATAGATAATCGTGTTATAGAAAGAAAAGATAAAAACATCTATAAAATAATTATAGTGAATAGTGAATTGAAAATAAACTTTCTTTATTGGACAAAACTATCTCATATGTGTAATTAATTAAATGTTATTTGAAATCTAGAAAATTTTTAGACACCCATCCAGAAACTGACCGCTCTTTTTGTTACTTAACCTGTATATAATATTTCTGAAGTTGAAAAAAGTGGTTTTGGGAAGAAAAAAGACAGAAGTTTTCAAATATCACATGAAAATAAAATTAGATGACTCCTAAAGTTTGTTTTTAGCAAACGTAATTGAAATAGTGAATATAAATAATCAAGACATATTATAATTACACGATCATCTATACCGCACCTTTACCACTCTGTAACACTAAGCAAAAACCACTTCCACGAATATAAAAACAGATACTTAATTAATCCCGAAATGATCACATAACTACGACACGACACGTTAAAATCGTTCAACATCACGACACGATATTTTTTAAAATTCGTCGACGACACGACAAAACGACGTCGAATGATCGTACCGTAAAGATGTGTACAGGGTGTTTTTTAAAGCGATACATGGAACACTAAAACGAGAGCCGCGTACGAAGACGGTTAGAGAAGCAATGAACCCATGCTATTATGTGGCAATACCAATACAATTATTATACATACGCAATTTCTATATTTATACACGAATCCAAATGATTTTTGTCCCGCAAAAAATCCTAACACCGAATTATAAAAAAAGAACATCCCGTATTCGAAATTCAAACATGGAACAAAAATCATTCTACCCGCAAGAAATTTGACGTTGAAAAAAACGTGCGAGAGACGTTTAAAAAATAAAAGAAACTTAAACCCTAATTTGTTATTTACACACACTAGCGCTATCCACACAACTAAGGCCGTACGTACGACAGGACAAACATATTAAAACTATATTAAAAACGAATTTGTTAAGAGACCGCGCGGTAACTTTTATTCTGTTTAGAGAATGGCGACTACGTTTGAATAACGGTTTGTAAAGTTTTGACAGTAGAACCTTTTTGAATAAGAAAAACAATTATTTCTTCTTTTGATGACATAATATTAAAAAAAAGCCTTAGAAATGACATTTTTAGTACTTAGAAATGAGTAGCAGAAAAAAACTTCTATTTGGTATAAAAAATTAGTGCATATTTTCAGTATAGGACGTATTTACAATATTTAGATGTTTTTTTAATATACCACCTACATTTTAGGTCTATCCAACGTGCTCGTACGATTTGTGAAAATCCTATACTAAAACTATGCATAAATTTTTCAATGAATTTCATTAACTACGTCTTTACGAATTAATTTAAACCCCCTTAAACGCATTTCCTGTTTAAAAATCGAATAAGTCACTTCAAGATGTCAAGACTTTTTTTTTTTGAAAAAAAAAATCTTCTGTCAAAACTTATACAGCCCAGTTTTCAAGTGTCAAAACGTCAGAAATGACCTTCAACCGTCCTTGAAAAATATGAACGCAAATTGCCATTATAAGGTACATTAAAAATCATATTGGTCAAGTCTTCACAGTGATGTTTTAGTACAAAAAGTCGTTAATAATTGAGCGTCTTACAAATACTCAAATTAAACTCAACTTTGAGATATAGTTATACAGAGTTGATATTTATAATGCCATCTGAAGGAAAAATACTCTTAATACTTACTGTAGATACGAAGTAATACTTAAAGAAAACATTCCTTTATTTTCAAAAAGAAAGAAAACTGCAATGAAAATTTACCGTAAATAACCTTGCTATATCCGGGTATTGAACCGACTAACGACGGATTTCAATATTCTATCTATCCCTTGTTTTGCTTACTAAAGTCAGACAAATCTATTCGCATTTACTTTGATTTCAATATCCTACCGACGGATAACCTTTTAACTCAAGATAACAATCTATCCATAATCTTTGATACATTATTGAAAACGGCTGTAAAACTTTGTTTGTTGTAAAAATTACACCCTTTGCTTTTATTGCATCGATCGATAGGGTCAATCATAATGATGGCATTTGTCTAAAAAAATCAATTATAAAAATGAAATCACCGTATCAAAACTATTCATACTAACTCAAAAACGTAGTTATTTTGCATCTAAGAAAAAAAATCTGAAATATTAAAATGCAGTTTCCTGCGTATTGAAAGTAAAAAAAATTTTTTTTTTGAGTATTTTTTTCTATCTACGATATTAGGAGTACCTCCCTTCAGGTGGCATTAAAAACCTGTATATTTAAGATTCCCTCAAAGTTGAGTATTATTCCAGTATTTGGACTAGTATTCATTCTCGCCCTTTTCTTTAAATGCTATAACGCCTATTTGCCTACGGTTCATATCTACAAGACATATTTTACGCAAACTTCTCAACGAAAGGGGTAATAGAATATTTTTTATTTATAAATGAAAATCAGCCAGTGATTTTTAATTTTTAAACTATAGAAATTCTATTTTTAATTTAAAATAAGAACATTTTGTCTGTTATACTTTTTAATAATATGATAATAATCAACCAGTGATTTTTAATTTAAAATTATCAGATTTTTTTAATTTGAAATTATATTCGATTTTATTCCAATATTTGGCATTGCTTCCACATGTACTATAATATAAAATAATCTAGATATACGTCTACATGAAAATAACAAGCAAAAATTAAGATCGATGATTGAATTTAATTTATACATGGTGTTTTAAATCACAAAACGTCACTAAGACATACTTAACTAATGATAAGACTAAATTAATCCAATAAACATATTTAAAAAGAGAACACAAACATCCAATTTTCAAAAGTCCAATTTCCTTTCAATGTCGATTCCATTTTCGAATTCAAATTTGGAATATAAAATAGGCTTGTACATAAAACCGTGTGATCCTTGGCGCTGCGTCTCACTAGCGATAAGGATATTCAAAAATAGAACACAAGTATTCCATTTTAAAATTCGGAATTCCTTTCGACGACGATTCCATTTTCGAATTCAAATTTGGAATATAAAATAGGCTTGTACATAAAACCGTGTAGTCTTAGCGCTGCGTCTCACTAGCGATAAGGATATTCCAAAATAGAACACAAGTATTCCATTTTAATTCTTTTTTCTTCGCCATTGGCAACTGGCACTTTTAAAATTTGGAATTCCTTTCACAACGATTCCATTTCCAATTTCAAATTTGGAATATAAAACCACATTGTCCGTACCGTATTCTCGTCCTTGCGCAAGACGATGGCGATATTCAAAAAAGAGAACACAATTCCATTTTCGAATTTCAAATTCCCTCCCGTGATTCCATTTTCGAATTCAAATTGGGTAGATAAAATAAGCTTGTACATAAAACCGTATGGTCCGTAGCGTTATCGCCCTCGCGGGGACGACCTTCGTTAGAGTCACTCCGAGTTGTTGAAGTATTCTGACGCGTTGCCGCGGCATATTGGACACGTTCTGTTCGACTGTAAGGGAAAACATATAGCATATAGAAAATGCTTGAAAAATAATTTTAGGGGAGCGTGCCTTGGTGATGTCGTACATAAAAAAGATAAATATGGTTTTTTTAGGTTTCGCCTATGACATTACTTTCTGTAAAAATTTATATGGAGAACTAATGATTGGTCAAATAATACAGGTTTATTCTATTAATATTTACAAAATTTCCGAAATTTCAATCGATTTTTTCAAAAACAAAATTTAGTTAAGTGATTTCATATTTGTAAAAATTCACTTTAAGACTTTTTTTAAAATTTTCTGATATTCCACATAGTTGCGGATCAGGCCATAAAGAGCCACATGAAAAGCTCACCCTATATAATATAACTAGCTGAACAGCATGGCTTCGCTCCCTTAGCATAACATTATATAAGTATATTTCTTTCTTTCTATTTCTTGTGTATATGTTAATGTTTTATCTGTCTCTACTGTGCTTTGTACCTTTTTTCTTGAATAAAGTCCGTTTTCAATACTCAAGTCAAAACAAGGGATAGATACAATATCTATCCCTTGTTTCGACAACTAAAGTCTATAAATCTATCTATTTGCACATACTTTGATTTCAATATCCTATCGACGGATAGCTTTTGCTATGAATTTTGTCAATCTTACGTCATTTAATCTGACATAACAATCTATCCATAATCTTTGATACATTATTGAAATATCTAATGTCCAATCTATCTATCTCCCTATATAGCCTATAAAATACAGCCTATGTTACTTATGGACATAGTTTTTGAATGGTGAAACAATTTTTAAATTCGGTCCAGTAGTTTTTGTTCCAATTCCTTACAAACAAACAAACAAACAAAGTGTCCCCCTGTATAATATCAGTGTATATGAGTACTCACCCGCAGCCACTTGTCGACGCACTTGGCGTGGAACTCGTGCGCGCACGGCAGCACGCGCAGCGTCTGCCGCGCCTCGAACTCGCACATGCACACCACGCACGACGTTTGCTCTCCTGCGGAGTTATACAGGATGTTACTTATTGTACCTATCATATAATTCAATTTTAGTAACCTAAATTATTTAATAGTTGTGGATTTGGCTTTTCCCAGTCTTTTGCCAGGGTTAGTAAGGTTTCATAATTTTCAGTCTCTGGCAAGTCATTGCCGTCTTCGGCTCTCACCTCGTAATAGCGACAGTTAGCAACGCATTTTAGCTCTTATACCCCATGAAATAGAGCATATCTTACCTTGGTGATCACACCAACACATCAGTGTTTTGATGTTCTGTTCACAGTATTTATAGCTAGGAAGCAGGTCGATCACATATCTAACTAACCCCTTAGGCTTGATTTCTCCCAATCTTTGTTACCAGCAGCAGCAACGCATTTTAGCTCTTATACCCCACGAAATAGAGCATATATTACCATGATGAGCCTCTTAACAATAATTTGGGACGCTTTGGATCTTTAAAAGCTAGGAAGCAGGTCGATTTCATATCTAGCCAGTCATCTACGCTTAGTATCTTCTAGATATTCAACTACAACGCATTTTAGCTCTTATGACGCACGAAATAGAGCATATTTTACGTTGATGAGTCTGTTCACAGTATTTATAGCTCGGCAGCAGGTCGATTTCATATCTAGCCAGTCATCTACACTTGGTATCTCCCAGTTGTTCAGCCAGCGGCTACAATGCATTTTAGGTCTTGTAATCTTCAAAATACAGCATATATTACCTTGATGAGTCTGTTCACAGTACTTGTAGCTCGGCAGCAGGTCGATCTCGTGCCTGGCGAGTCCCCTGGGCTTGGCCTCGCCCAGCCTCTCGGCCAGGGACAGCAGAGCCTCGTAGTTCTCAGTCTCTGGCGAGTCCTTGCTAAAGCTTTGCTCACGTCTATAGAATCTCACCTTGATGAGTCTGTTCACAGTACTTGTAGCTCGGCAGCAGGTCGATCTCGTGCCTGGCGAGTCCTCTGGGCTTGGCCTCGCCCAGCCTCTCGGCCAGGGACAACAAAGCCTCATAGTTCTCGGTCTCGGGCGAGTCGGCGCCGTCGTCGCCTCTCGCCTCACCGTACGGCGACAGCGGGAACATGGCCAGCAGGTTGAGGAACACCTGGATCACACGGATAAACTATATTTACGTCAGTTGCTTCTTCACTGGTGGTTCGGGGTTATTTTCGATAATGATCGACATTTGTGTAGTGTTTTCTTGTGTTTGTTTTAACGCGAGTATATTCCATATTAAATAAAATACTGTAAAGTGCTCAAAAGTCGGGATAATAATAATGTAAAATAATATATAGAAAGAAAAGAAAGAAAGAAACATTTATTAAGACACACACAATTACATGTATACAGGAAAGAACATCAACAACACATTTACAAACAAAACAAAAAGATACATATAACACGTAAATTTTTATTGATGAGGTTGCGGTGTGTATCAAAAAGGGATACCACTCAGGATTTTTTGTGGCATTAAGCCACAACACTGATTTTCAGTGGCACCCATATAATAAACTACGTTTAAAATCCTTAAGTATTTTATGTAATATGGACAATTATGTAATTTTGGCTAGTATCCGAGCGACGTTGCGATGCAATAAAGCTCAGAAATAAAGGAAAAGAAATTATAAATAAAATGAGCGACGGGATTGAGCTGTTAATAAAAAACTTATTTATAGTACTGAAGAAATATCGCAGTCGAAATGTTGGAAAAAGCAAAGTTTTTTGATAACGCGGAAATAAAATATTAAATGTTACATTTATCAATTTTCAAATAGTTATTTATTTAGTTTCCTCACAAATCATCAAATCACGACACGTCTTACTTATTGTATAGAGGATATACAGTTTTCACCCTTGTAACTTCTGGCAACTCCGGAATTTAAAGGAGCTTATATGTTATTCTAAACCCTTACCTATATTCCTCATAATCGGTTCTGTAGTATTTGCGAGAAGGAGTTTCAAACATATATTCTCACAATCATAAACTTTCGCATTTTTAATATTAGTAGGAAGTAGGATAGTAATCTTTTTAAATAATCCACAATGAAAAAAAAATTAATCCTTTACAGTCCAGAAAAATCAAGTACTTTCGTTATTAGATCTTTAAAAAAATACAAAAAATATATTCACGAATTATTTAAATCGTATTATATACAAGTACTATCTTATGGAACCATAATAACTAAATAAACAAGTATGAAAAGCACAAAATTTAAAATAAATAAACAACAAATAATCAAATAGTTACAAGTGTTACCTGGTAGGTGAGATTGTGTGTATCCGACACAAGAGGGCGAAAATAAAAAATAAAAAAAGAAACCATCAAATAATCAAGTGTTATCTAGTAGGTGGGATTGTGTGTAACCGTGTATCTGACACAAGAGGGCGAAAAGAAAAAAAAATAAAAAAAGCCATCAAATAATCAAGTAGTTGCAAGTGTTACCTGGAAGGTGGGATTATGTGTATCCGACACAAGAGGGCGAAAAAAAATATTAAAACAAAAAACAACAAATAATCAAGTGTTATCTAGTAGGTGGGATTGTGTGTAACCGTGTATCTGACACAAGATGACGAAAAAAAAATTAAAAAAAAAAAACAAAAACAACAAATAATCAAGTAGTTGCAAGTGTTACCTGGTAGGTGGGGGGCGGGGGCGGCAGCGACAGCGGCGACGCCACGTGCAGCTGCGGCAGCGCGTTCACCAGACCGCCGCCACCCTGTATATAACACGACATTGTCAAAAAACACATTACACAGTCCATTGGTTGCTCGGAAATATATAGGGTGTTATATAGCTAGCGTTTCATTTAAAAAATAATGAAAAGGGTCGACGAGGCTTCGTTAATTTAATATGGTCTATTTAGTGAACGTTACTTTGCCGTATATTACACGACATTATTAAACCAATATCACCAAATGTGTGGTAGGTGTGTTTTAAAAATAAAATAATGAAAAAATTTATGAACGTGATTTCAGAAAATAACTTTTATTTTTGAAATCACGTTCACGCCCACACAGCTTCTTTGCGTGTGGGCATAATCATATAGCGGACGGATCATTCTACAGATCATCATCTCCCGCCCAAGCTCACAAGATCTTATGCCTAGGAAGTTTAATACAATATTATGAGATATACTCGCTCAGTACCAACATCTCGACATATTTGCTGACAAAAAGGCTACATTTATGCAGTACACTGTTATGTATCTAAACCTTTATTTATAATCTTTCTTCTTATCTGTGTTATTCATTCTATTTATAAGATGCTGAATCTATTGTTAAAACTTGTGTATATTTTTGTTTTTTATAAGTGCTGCATAGCATAGTGGCGCTTTGGCATGGCTGTAAGCCACTATGTTTCCTTAAATGATAAATAAATAAATAAATTAACTAAGCATACTAAGTAGCTCGTCCTATGATAGTTTGAGCCGCCTAAACATTTTCGCCAAATGTACCTTATTACTAGGAACATAAGGTGTAAACTCGCCTGTGCGTGTATATGATGCACGGGATGCGCGTGCGCGTGCGGGTGCGCGTGCGGGTGCGGCGTCCAGCGCGGCGCGGTGCGCACGTACGGCCGGCCGCGCGAGCCCGCGCCCACCACGCCCACGCCCACGCCCACGCCGCCGCTCACGCTCACGCCCACGCCGCCGCCGTTGCGACGTTGCTGTCGATACATTTTATATGACAATATGATCTTTATTACACACACAAGAAAGTCGTGTTAGTTACTCCACTTATAACTCAAGAACGACTGAACCGATTTAGCTGAAAATTCGTAGGCAGAAGGCTTAGGACCAGGAGAATGACATAGGATACTTTTAATCCCGGAAATCCCACGGGATCGGGCTATATACGCGGGTGAAACCGCGGGGCACAGCTAGTATAGTATAAAACAAAGTCGCTTTCTCTGTCCCTATGTGTCTTTGTATTTCTTTACAACGGATTTTGATGCGGTTTTTTTTTAAATAGAGTAATTTAAAGGAAGGTTTATATTATGTATGATAACAATTATAAATAGTGGAAAAATACTGTTATTTTTGAGGTTTCTAATGTGACGTCATTAATTATCATTTTTTCAGCTTACATTACAAAATTATGAACCCTAAGAGATTTATCAAAATATTGTACTAATTTTTATAATATATTTGTGTGAAACTGCGACTAGTAAAGATATAATAAATTGATAACAAGGGTATGGTATGAGTATATAAGCTTCTAAGTTATGACTTCATCATTGAAATATTTAAGTTTTATTTGAAGTGCCGATTAGAAAGGAAGTAGAGACATTTCAATAAATGTTATTACATTTTTACACATACACTTACGTGGTGGTGATGCGATAAGGCGTGTCTCGCGTGGTGCGACGCCATTAATTCGATTGGTGTCCTTTGCGCCTGTAAAAAATTAATTTAAATTTGTAATAATTGTACTCCTAATAATTTAAACATTAATGTAATTAATTATGAAATGATTTTGTTGTCTAAAATAATTAGATTTTATATTATTATTTTTTTTTAATTTTATTATGGTTATGCCTTAATTTTTTCTAAATTTAAAATTAAAATAAAGTTTTTATTTCATAAACCTTGGTGTTCGAATCTTATGATCAGCCAAATTACATAACCCTATTCTAGATCAGATATTTAGGACGTATATCCGGACATTTCAGAATGAAAGAAATTTCGGATATTTCAGAACAGAAAAAGTTTGGTTAAATAAATAAATATTCCTGGATATTTAACACAACGCCATCTAGTCTCAAACTAAGCAGAGCTCGTACTATGGACACTAGATAACTGATAGACATACGTTTTTTGTAAATACATTCATACTATAGATAAATTAACACCCAGACAGTAGAAAAGTACAATTCATCACGTCATAGTTTTCTATTCATGGGTATCCAACCCACACCCTCCGGCGCAACAGACCATTGATGTATCCACTGCGCCAATCGGGTCGTCAAATATTCGTTCTATAATTAGACAATATTCTTCTTCTACTAACTAATTTACAAATAAAAAAAACTTACTTCCGTAGCCAATAAGAGAGGCGCATGGTGTAGATCGGGCGTAGGCTGTAGGGGGGATAATGTACCCTCCCCACCACCTAACATATCCAGACGACCACCTTCCGCGCGCTGGAAACCAAAATTCTCAAGTTATGTCTACAGAAGGAGGGTAACATTTTCCGAGCGTATGTATGTATGGAAGGATTTTTACATGTGAGGTGTTGTTGGATTCGTGAAAATTGTGGTGAGGACATAGGCAATATACATTTTCAAAATGGCGCTTGCAATTAAAAAGTTAATATTTTTTTTAATAGATAATTTAATAGGGTCTTTTCATAGGTAAATATTTTCATTAATCATGAAGACAGTCATTGAAGTCTGGATACAATGTACTCTGTCCAGAATATTAAATTAACAAATGAATAATTTTGCTGAAACTGTATTAAGTATGAATTTTAATGAATTCTGTTTTAGCAAAGTCGAGATTTTTCTAACCTCTCCTGAGTGATCCAAAACTATTTGCAAAAAAGGACCAACGTCTAAATACTTAAACGATATTCAACTTTAAATGCCATTTAAAGCTCTTCAATTTAATCTCAATTGAGTAGACAGACTTCTTTTTTTAGACGGAAATCACCCAGGTAGAGTAGAAATAATTTTCTATATCATCAAAAACAACATCAAATCTACCTACAAAAACAATACCAATGGGTATAATCACTTACTCCATCCGTACTTACCTGTGAGTTAGTGATATAGTGTGTGTGCGGGTGCGGCGGCGACGCAAACGGTCCCCTCGGTGGTGGGGGCGGCGCGAAACTGCCGTGGTACTGCAGACCGGCGTACATGCCCCCCATCTGTGTACACGTCACGTGTTATGGGGGGAGTGGGGGGGCATTGAGCCGAGGTACACGCTAGGGTTGATAATTTTTTAATTGATTTGAAGTTAATTGAAGTATGAGTCTACCGAACGACTGTGATATTTAGTTAATTTGTACTAAACTGTGAACATTTCATTGGAAAATAGAAAACGATGCGAGACTTAAAGCATCTCTTAAATGTCATGCTGTCACTATCACTTTTGAAAATAGAAATGTATAAAAGTTGAGCATCAATTATTTGGACGTTATAACATCATCCATATAAAAAGATGTAGGAAAAGGGAATTTGGTAAAAGCCATAAGCAAGATCTAGTGTGGACAAACGAATATGTCTTTTTACAGAACCTTTATTAGGAAAGTACAAAAGTAAGAAAGGGAATAGACGTAATTTTTTTATTCAAAATCAAAATTTTCATAATTTAGCGTGAACCTCCAGCTCAATATATACATTCTTAAAAAGGGCATATCACGATTCGATGATATAAAAAGAATGTTAGTTGCCATTACATTTTCTACTCAGTTACTATTGAGTCGACCAAATCGTGATATACCCTCAACAAAACTAATTTTAATAACCGTTTACCAAAACATAAAATTAGCTATTTATGCGCGCTCATATTAATCCCAAGCGTGTAAGATTATAGTCTCGTTCGTTACATACAGAAATAAAAGCGAAAAAACATTTGAACAGTACTATATAACATAAAGGTGTATGCAAATAATATCGCAGAGCATAACTCGAAAATAATCACTAAGCGGATCATATAAAATTAATAAAGCATGAACATATAAGGTAACAATAAATAATATAAAATGAAGTTTTAGAACGAGATAAGAATCTATGACGTAGTATAATAACGAAAGTGCAATAAGCTACGGTTGTTTTGATTACGTCATTGCAAAAACATGATGTTTTAAACATCACCTTAAATAGTGCTCCTTGGATAAAATTTCTTACAAATTTAGATAACTTGGATATTGGATATAGATGCAAATGCTTATAATTTCTCTGTAATGAAAATTATAGCAAGATATTTTTAAGACTATCTACCTACTACCAAATAACAATATTGGTTAAATCTCACAAATAGGTAATCGATATGAATAAGATGTTAAGTAATTTAGTATAACTCTAAATCTCTTAGATGACTGGACATAATTTGATAAAAAACAACCATAGCTTAAAGCCGTTCACTGAGTCACCCGTGTTAATAACCGCACCTTTGAAAACTCTTAAATAAACTGTTATTGATATCGACACAGAGAGCGTTTATAAAAAAACAGCCAAGTCTAATAAGCGACCAGCCAAATATTCCTTCTTTCAAAACACTCTACGTATAACAAAGCTTGTAATTGCTAGCGAAATTGTGAACCATTGTAAGGATCGTCTGCGTGCAGACAGTGATAAAAACCATTGCAGGAATAAAGGAATACGGGATAGAAATAAAATTTAGAAAACTGGGTAAATATTGTCCCACGCAAGTCGACACATTACAACGGATTAAACACATTCACAGGATACAAATGGACGGGGCATTACCATGCTTACACGTGTAATAAATAAATAAACTTTACTGTTAAAAAGAAAATATTTGGGAGTTCGCTATCAGTTTAAAATTGGACTTAGCAGAATGTTAAAATAGCATAATTTATAGGCGAGATATTTGATATTGTCGTCGTAAGAAACTTTTCAATAAATAACAATTATAATAGAAAATTGGATGTTACTTGACTATATTTTGGATAGGGTTGAAAAAAAATTAAACAGACAAAAATCCTGATAAAACATAGCTGTAATATACATAACAAAAACAACATATTGCATGCTAACTGACATCCTAATTGTATGGAGAATAGCATCAGAGCATCACCGTCATTCATATGTGTTCAAATAAAAAATGATAGACCTATCGTGTTTGCTGATGACGTGTCAAGAAAATTATATGAGCGTTGTGCTGATCGTCTATGTATTACGAATAGTTACATTAACATTATATCTGTTGCACACAATCTATGCAGCCTACCGCCACCTTACTACGTCACACAGTGCCTAACAGCTGTTAAACACATTTCAACACTTTTACGCACACAATGACATTATAAAATGTTTATTTTAGTCAATCGTCAAACATTTCATAATCTCGATAGTGAATACCATCGAAAACAATGTATTTGTCTATTAGGAGACTGTATTTGCTGTATCAGAAGGATAACATAGAATTTTTAAATAATTTTAACATTGTTTTCGTCTGGCTAGAGGCACATGAGCCAAGCTTCATTAACTATCATAACATTTTGTGCTTAATCATAGCGGATGTGATAGCTCGTTGGACAAACAAGAATGAGAATTCTATAAAATTAAAATTTAAAGTGTGTCATGTATCTATCTTACATCGTTGAAAAGGAAGAAATACAAAATTCTAAGTCGCTAAAATAGTACTATTAAGACAAGCCTATGTATCGTGAGGCTTTGGAGAAGAAATAAAAAACATTCGTAATTATTATCGAGTCAGAAAAAGAGGGTAGGCTTAGGCTACAAGTCTAAGTGGATAAGGGACAAGCCAAACAGTAAGATAGATACACAACATATAACAAATATTTCATTATTACCCGCTCCCTCAAACACTTTATTATAATGGACTTAAATTACAATACAAATACCTCCAATTTTTAAATAAATGTTAGTAACGAATTTGAAAATTATATTTAAATTAATAAATCTAATTAGTCACTTAGTTATCGAGTTAGCTATATTTACATTTAGAAAATATCAGTCAAGCGGCATCTAGTTCAAATAGACTTATTACAAAAGACGATTAACGAAATTCACAACTTGACATGAAAAAGAGAAAAATCTTCTTTATCTACAGTGTTAAAGAAGAAATATCGTCATAAACGTTTCAACACTGTCTAGGAATATTAGCATTTCAATTGTACTATTCTCCTGCCAAGCTATGAATTCCGACGCGTCTACTTATCATATGTCGTTCCTTAAATCATCTACACTGTAAGCTAACATTGTACAAGCAACATATATCTTAGTACCCTCGCCGCTGTTACAGACGCATCAATAATCTGGGCATGCATATCATTCGGTGCTGAAAACGTGTGTCGACGTGTACTCAGCTAAATCGAAACATTAACTATCTATAATACCGATGGTGTGTTCAGTTAGCTGATTTCTATCAAGGCAGTTTCGTATGTGAATTGTTTCAGTGTCCCGATACATCCTGCCTTAATAACAATATATTCTATACCAAACAAACCATAAAAGCTGAAGTGATGGGTTGCTTAACTGCTGGTTTTCTTAACCAAACATGCCACGTACTTTGTATTTTAGTTTCGTTAGTTCAAATAGCATAATATACATAAAATGGATAAATTTGTAAATAATTCAGTAACTACAAAGTTCGAAGCATGTTGTAAAAATACATGTATAATAGCAATAACATTGCGCCGATTCTGAGAGATAATAAAAATAAATAAAATAAACATGAAACAAATATATACATAATAGCAAATTTTGAACGAAATGATAAGTCAACACATTCAATGATATAACACAAAAAACAGCATTGTTCAGCGGATATTTTTCTAACCTATAGCAGGCGGTCCTGAAGGATGGATAAAGCTTAACGAATGCACCATAAACCTGAAGCTAGAACTGGGACAAGAGTCGGATTAAATCACAAAACAACCAACCCTGACGTGATTAAGTGGGTACAAACCTTGATAACATTAAAAATAAAAATAACGTGTCATTATAAACAAGCATTATAAAACATCGATTTGACCAAATATATGAAATCGTTATTAAAGCTTAAGCGTTATTGGAAACATTTGAAGAACAAATTGCAACTACAAAAATAGATACACGACAATGTGCTGTCTAATGGACCGAAAGAAGGAGTTTTATCAAATACATATCCACCAAGCAAAGTTCAAATTAGTTACGAATAAAAACTATTTTGTACAGGAATGAACAACGCAGAGACTAGATACAAATTGCAGATGCTCTAACGAGACTCGAACGCCAGACACAAGCTGCTGCCATCACTCGCTTAAGTTATCTAGACGACTTAATAGCGGTGCAATATATGGTTTCGGTGCATTGATCTAAAATCTCTATATTTTGTTACCGAGTCAATATAAATACATTAAGAGACTAAATAATCAATGAAGTATCGGTAAACGACACTAGATTGATTTGGATAAAAGCATTTTCTACAAAAAGCTGAGGGTATAGAGAACACGGAGAGATTTCAAACCAATGGATGGATACATGCACGCGCCGTTACACGAATCACCCTTAGCCGACATAACACTCCGAATCGGATGATTGGACACATGCTTTGACAGGCACCCTTAAGTTAAATAAGCTTGCGTATTCGCGTGCCCGATCATTGTGCCAACAAAGCTAACTTCAATATTAGTTTCGAAATCAAAACCTTGTTTTTGTAACGATTTTAAGTTATCTTTTAAAGGTTAATAAAAATGTTCAATATTTCCACATTTTTTAGAAAATATCTGGATGAATAATTACGATGCTATTCATTATTAAAAAACAAAACTTTAACATTAATTTCAATAAAATTCCCACAACCAATCCTTTCATTATTTAGTCTTAAACTGCAAAAAAAATTACCATCTATATTCATATTATATTGTGACTAAAAATTAATCATTAAAGTAACCCACTTCAAAATCCATTACTAAAACCAATGTTTCAATCGATCATCGACTACACGGTAACACGCGCAACACGGGATAGCGAGCACGCGAACACGCGGACCAATGGGGCATCTCGGCTCTCCCAGTCCTACCTGGTAGCGCAGCGGGTGCGGCAGCGCGGGCAGCACGGCGGGCCACACGTCGCCGCCGGCCACGCCCACCTGCGGTAGCGGCGCCGCGAACGTACGATTGGTGACCAACTAACGTGACGTGATACGACTTTTAACCGATTGTTTTGCGAGAATGGACCGAGTAAGGAGTAGTTTTATCGAATGAAGATTTTTTGACTGTGATTTAATATTTTTTTACAAGTTAAACTTTTGCAATTGTATTCAGAAAATTTTTGCCGGAGTAGTTAAAAATTTTGTGTGTGTGACATATATTTAAGCATATGTATGGGTAAATCATCAATAAAAGACCAAAAAAAAAGAAAAAAAGCGTGGACATATCTTTATAAGCCCGTTTTAATCTGTAATTTGGTAAACAAAATCGTCATATCATTTTCCTACAAATTAATTAACGTATGACTCAGAATGTAGACACAGATTATCCAGTAATATTAATAGTGAAATTGACTAAGTAATGAACTGTTTCAACTTGATATTTTTGATATTCTCACTCTTTAATAATATAGTTCATTCAATAAAATCTACAAAGTTCACTGAGACCATTCTCTTTGGCTACAAAGTTACATAAAAGTGTGGACGGAATTCTTGTTATTTGATATTCAGTGCTGATTTTTGTTATAAAAAAAGACATCAACAAAGATAACATACATGTTTTCGGTAAGACAAATTTTTACTGTTTTGTGTAAACTAAAATCAACACCAAACATTTTTTTGT
Source organism: Phoebis sennae (assembly GCA_001586405.1). Classification (NCBI taxonomy): domain Eukaryota; kingdom Metazoa; phylum Arthropoda; class Insecta; order Lepidoptera; family Pieridae; genus Phoebis; species Phoebis sennae. The sequence continues at coordinate 26,317 of LQNK01003412.1, read as the reverse complement.
ACTACCTTCAAAATTTAAAAATGAAGTCGTACCACATCTTTTCAGACTTACAAGCTAAAAAACCTACTCGTTTAATGACGGACATCTTAAAATCTAAAAATCCCTGATAATACAATAATCTTATAAATTATTGCTATATGCTATGCCCAGATTCACAAAAACATGGGACATAATATCGAAAAAAATTTCTTAATAATAAAGAAATGTTTTTTCAAATAATATTAAAAACTTATAGCTAAATAACAATAAATGTAACACAATATATGTATAAGTATGTGTTATATAAATGTTATGGATATTTCAAAATAATTTTGTTTGGGAGGGTAGTGTTTCGGAATGGATGAGGCATAAAATAATATAAACGAGTTATCAGCTTAGTTTGATAAAAAATGATACATTTAGTATGTCCGCACTATAAACAAAATATTTTTTTTAATTTGCTTATAATTGGCCAATCAGAAAACCATAATGCGAAAAATAAAAAAATGCACTTCAATCTCTCGTTAATTATATATTTTTTTATTTTTTACTTGATATAATATTTATAACGGCGATATTAAGCAATAATAATACTAGCCTTCTTTCTTTTTAATATTTTTGCTGTTACCAAATGCAAACCAATTAAAAATTATCAAAGTATAATATTTTAATATATACCCATATATTATCCTAATTTTCTTTATAATTAAGACTCATATAACAAACTATTGATCCTCCTTTTTCCATTTCTGTTAAACACAGACTATATAAGCTACTTCAAGTATTTTGAACACAAATAATAAACCTTACTTATAAAAACCTTTTGAAGGGGCCTTATGATTGGGTAGTGTAATAAGTCCATAAATGACCTAGGTTTGGGATCTAGCTCCATGACATCCCTCCCCCTTCCCTCCGCTAATGAGAAAAGTATGACAATTTAGATCAATTTTCTTTCTAATTCCCCACTTCAAATACTTTAAACAGGAATAATAAACCTTACTTATAAAAACCTTATGGACCTATTATACGTCCATAAATGAACGTAATATAAATTGATCTTCGTCTGCGTTCAAGTCAACCTCCCCCCACCTCCCTATATAATGCCACTCTAGACAAGGACTATATAATCCCAATGCCCTAATTGAAATAGTTTGAACACTAATAAAAAACCTTACTAATAAAAACATTAAGATTGGGCTGGTCCATAAATTAACGTAAAATAACCTAAATTGACCCCCCCCCGTACAAATTCCCAAATTAACTCGAAACCTA
>LQNK01003412.1:4211-15456 GCA_001586405.1 Phoebis sennae | reverse complement strand
TGTCAAAGTTTTGCCTAATACTTCTAATGTTAGCTGTTAGTATAGTAAAGCCAAGGGAATTGTAATTTTTTATGACATATTTGCTTTCAGAGAATGTTTGTGTTGTGTGGCATGGCGAGGTAAGGGATTACAGGCCTCCGGACACCCGCTCACCGTACGAAACACAGTGCTATACTGTTTCACGCAGGTTTTCTGCTGGGGGGCTGGTAATTACACCGGTGCGAGCTTGGCCCAATCATGCTATGCTCGGCTCCCACTCTTTAAAACTGTAGCTGAACGTCGTCTATGTATGCATTGCTCGAACATTCTCTGTATAAAGTTTAACTTCTACACCTACTTATGTTTACGCTCAAAGTTCCATATCATCTTTCGGGTCAGTTATCCAAAATACCCAATGTGACAGTGAATCATAAGGAATACTTGGAATTTGTGTATGCGCGTTCCAACACGAATTTCTCTCGTGACGTCATGGGCGTCACAAAAACGCAGCGCACATGGTTTTCATGTAAACGCATGTGTCTATTAGGGTTGCGCAAATATCGATATTTCCGCTATCGATAGCTGACCTTGAAAACTAGTAACAATATACATGCATTAAGACGGTTTATACTCACTCAGCCTAGTGAGTAATTATACGATGGCTCACTTATCGTTAAATCAACAATATACATATCACAAATTACCTAATAATATTGATTAAAACAATAATATCGAGATAATCGATACTATTAAATTATATTACTATGAATAGTATCGATTTTTTATTAAGTTTTGCCCTATGTCAATTTTTTATTGTATTTGGATACTGACCGATACTATCGATATTATTACCGATACTAGCAATACTATTATAATTCATCATACTATCGATAGGTTATCGATAATTTATCGATAATCGACTGTCGGTAAGCAACTCTAGTGTCTATTTCAATATGTAATGTTAAATGTCAACATATTGAAACTATCAAACGGTACTTGATCACTAGAATTTACCAGTTAATACAAAATTTGTCCAAATCATATTAAAAAATCTACATCGTAATATTCAATTGATGATTTACTATGAGTTATGCTGAAGTATAATTCAATTTTCCTTGAGTAGCAGCAAGACTCTTAAGATCACTCTAATGTTGAATATCTCTACAGAATTTGGACTTAATTACACTTTAAAGACATGTGTGTGGTATGAAATGAAATGTCCTGATTATAAAATGAAATATTTATATATTTAATACAATTTGCATGCCTAGATTACAGGCAAAATGTGTAAGATATACATACTTATTTACTAACATCTTATTTATACATCTATATTCAGCAAATAAAGTTATTTGAATTTGAACATACGTTACAACATACGTTAATGTAATAAGTTTTGGATAGTATTGTTTTAAATCAAATTCTTTATTAAATTCATCTTCATTGTCACCTCTTTTTATTGGTGTGCCTTTTTATTGGCGTTTTTAATTGATATATGTAACAGTTATATATGTAAAATTAGCTGTGAGGAACCTTTTATAAATATAAAAAAAAACATCGCGAGGTCTCAGAGCGAGCCGTTAGTAACATAATGAACGCGTGGTGTTATAGGGTGTTGTTTTTATTCTTACCATATTGTGATGGTGATGTGGGGGGTGGTGCATGTGTGAAGAGTCCGTGGAAGTCCCCGCCGCGCCGGGGCTCACGCGCACCTCTGAAATTCACAAAACGATTACGTTATACACTGCGTTTTAATAATTACAATACTTTGAAATAGATAGGTTTAAAGAACTTTATTTCTCAAAGAACATGATACAAATATGTGTACAAAATTGAAGATTGTCGTTGAAAATAAACATTGAGAGCGTTAACGATTCCGCGTGCTGTTTGGCTCAAAAACTATACTTTTAAAAGGTCTAAATAACAATATATCATACACCTTACACACATTGGAATTTGTAAAATATTAGGAAATAAGATTTAGATGGGATAGATGGGATAGAAGTTTTTGCGCATTCAATTTTGTATAATTTTTGGCAAGTTTAACAACTTCTACATGCGGATATTTGCGTATAAAGTACTAAAATTTTCGAAACTGCGTGAAGCATTATTGAACTGAGTTTCGTATTCCTATCCCATTCCTCTCCCATCCTGTTCTACTTCCCTTCCAACTTCTTATCATTAAACCTCTCCTTATAGGGGATATATCATTAAAGCTTTTTCTCAAAGCCGGCAGGGTATCTGCGACACTTTTGTGTTGTAGATGTTCATGGATTGCGGTCAGTCACTTAACATCAGGTGAACCGTATGTCCCGCTTGCCTGATATAAAAAAAAACTACTTGACGTTGTTTAAAACGTGAAATATTTGAGATTTATAAAGGCATATTTACAAACTATTAAGTATGTTACGGCCAATAAAGCGCACCCTGTATATAGCAAAGATGAAACATACTTAACGAATACATCTACACTTAATTCCTCAAAATTCCACTCCAACCTTCCAAAAAAAACCAACCAAAGCAATCAAAAACCAATTTCGAACGCGTCTTACAAAACCGAAAATTACATTCGAAACCGTAACAGCGCTCCTTGTCGCGCACGCGATATTCGCACACGTGCGAGAGGGACGAACGCGTTCGCGAGCGAAACTTTCGCCCGGCGCTTTACGTAACAGCTTTATCTGGGTTAACGTTAAAAAAGATAACATCGTTGCAGGCCGTTTGGACTAGTTGTGGCCGCTGCGAAGTGACAAGCCTTTCGCGGGGGACAGATGTGGGTGCGATCGGGAGTAATCTATATTGAAGATCTAAAGTGAACATTTATGTAATATTACAAAATCAAAATGTTCCTTGTAATTTATAAAACACTAGCTGATAATGTTATGCCTATAAAATATAGCCTATGTTTCTCGTGGATAATGTAGCCTTCGAATGGTGAAAGAGTTTTTAAAATCGGTCCAGTAGTTTTTGAGCCTATTCATTACAAGTTGTAATTGTTGTTTGTTTGGTTGTAAATTACAAGGTTTCCTCTTTATAATATTTGTGTAGATTACAATTACGAGTAGGTAGTATTAATCGATAATAGTTTTTATTTTCGTCAAAATCTTCCACGAGAATTCATTTAGAATTTTTTGATAAATTCATACAGCATTTTTTGATATCTGTCATAATACATCCTCTATCCGAAGCCAACCTTTTAACTTTGTGTATTAAAAAAATAGTTTTAGAAAGAAAGAAAGAGAGTAAGAAAGAAAATACATTTATTCACAACAACACACAATACAAAAAAAAAACCAAACATTTTGGTGGTACATATATGTATAGTGTGTGGTGTAAAACGGCCGCCCACTCAGCGCAGCCGCGCTGATTTTCAGTAAGCACCGTTTTGACTCATTGACAGCGGCGGTGACATATTAGGAATAAAAAATATAATTTATATATGTTATTAAGATATATAAAATGACTATTAAGGTTTTACATTAACTGTAAAAGAATCATACTGTATAAAAGACATATATTTGTTTAAAAATTCGGATGTTTGCTTATCCATCTCAAATATTCTCACTTATTCGTAACCATTAACACAGAGAGAGGATCACACACTGCCAAAAAATTCGGGGTTACTGTCGAAATCGGTAGTAATTTCAAATGTCAATGTCGATCGATACGAATTTTAATGAATTATAGACCCGGCATTGGAGAAATCTTGCATATCGTATCATTAACTAATGCCCAGTTCGTTTAAAGTCGTTTTACTTACGGACAGTACAATATCTTACTAGGCGCGAGTCTAAAGCGTGTATATAATAAACGTGGCGTTAATATAACTACCAAAACTTGGTTCCGATTGGTTGATTATAACCGCTCGTTAGTGGAAACGATTCTTGTCTGTTGTACAATGACGTTCCGTCGTTTATAGGAACCAGGCCTATGAGAATAAGAAGAAGTATAGACTTGAGAAACTTAAACTTGATTTTCTAGTTACTAATATTTGGAGCACCTATGCAAAACATGTTTGCCTAAAACTTTACAAGTTTCGATTTGAAAGATCTCATAATGCGTGGCTTATTTTGCACAACGGCTACAGAAAGACGTCGGTTTGAATCCAACCGAATCTAACTTACAATCTTATTTTTCACTGTAATAACTATTAACAAAACATTGTATAACAAGCTTATTTAATAATAATCTAGGAAAAGAAACCCAGTGAAAACTTTGGAAAAAAAAATCCATCACTCCCTCGTTATTTGATTTGCAAGCGTCATTTTCAACATTTATACAGCCTATGTCACTATCAAAATTCTAAGGAAACCAACAACACCTCACAGGTCAAAATCCATCCAGCCGTTTGGGCTATAGTGGTGTCATACATACATACGTTCGAAAAACATTACCACTCCTTCTGTCGCAGTCGGGTAATAACACTATGTGGGAAATCCTCCATCCTAAATCGCAGTTGAATCAAGATTTCACATTTCACTTCCCAGCTCAACCAAAAACGTAACGAAAGTTGAATCACCATAAGCGAAACACAAAGCGATTGTTTAATATGCAAAATGCAAAATTGAGGTCTCGAGACTTGTCACATTTTGACAGTGTTAAAATTAGCTTATTGCGAGAGCCTTGTCATTGTAAAGTTAATGGTTTGAGAGCATGCTTTAGTTACGCTGGTACGGGAAGGTAAGCTTTTTAAAGATTCCAAACGTATACCCGGCAATCCGGGTTGCGACCAGGAACTTGCGGTGCGGACTCTACTGCTCCATACTCTACGAATGCAGACTCTTCTAGTGTAGACCCTACTGTTGCAGATTTGATAAAACGGCTGTTGCAGATTTTACTCATAAAGAGTCTTCTGGTACTGGTGTAGACTCTCCTGTCACAGATTGTACTGGAGCAGACTCTACTAGTGCAGATCCTATTGCTGCAGACACTTCTCGTGTAGACTCTACTGTTGCAGATTCTACTAGAGAAAACTCTACTGGTGCAGACTCTACTTATAAAGAATCTATCGGTAAAGACTATTTTGGTGCAGACTCTTCTAGTGCAGAACTGCTGATTCTTCTGTTACAGAATATACTGGTGCAAATTCCATTAGTGCAGACTCTACTAGTACAGACTCTACTGGTACAAACTCTACTGTCGCACTCACCGACGCTCAACCGCCGCTGGTCGTGGTGATTGTGGTGGTGGTGCTGTTGCCGCTTGGCCGGCGCGGGCGGCGGCGACTGCGCCACGCACGCCTCCTTGGGACTGTCTGAGCTACCATCACTGTTAGACTCTACTGAGGCATACTCTACTGGTGGCGACTCTACTGGTAGAGACTCTTCTGGTGCAAACTTTACTGGGGCAGACTCTACTAGTGGAGACTCTACTATTGCTGATTCTACTGATAAAGAAACCACTGGTACGGACTCTACTGTTGCAGTCTCTACTGGTACAAACTCTAGGGGTGCACTCACCGACGCTCAACCGCCGCTGGTCGTGGTGATTGTGGTGGTGGTGCTGTTGCCGCTTGGCCGGCGCGGGCGGCGGCGACTGCGCCACGCACGCCTCCTTGGGGCTGCCCGCGCTGCTGCCATCACTGTAAAAGAACGAAGAAGTAAATATATGCGGAAATTTGACATACAGCCATCTAGTCCGAAACTGAGCAAATCTTGTAATATGGAGACAACTTGACCTATTCACAAATGCGAAACCGATCGGAGAGTATCGAAAATCGGAACAAGATTCATACAAATTTCGACGGAAACCGTCCGACCCGAATCGGATTTGTGAGTCAGTACCCTGACATATACGTTTTAATTTAACTATTAATTTGCACTCTCAATATTTAAGTAGAATGTATTAGAATCCATTACTATTATATTCTGGCAAATAAAATGTTTTGAATTTGAATTTGAATATACGACTGAAGTATACGTATATAACCAGACAATACAAAATTACTGTTCATCACATCATAGTCTACACGTGGGTATCGAATCCAAAAGCTCTAACGAAATAAGCACTGGTATATTTTTTTAAGCAAGGTTTAAGTTAGAATAGAATGGAAAACATCTTATTGCACACAGACATAGACAGAGGATACATATATGAAAAGAACAAAAAATAAGTGCTAGTAGGCAGCCTTATCGCTAAAGAGCGATATCTTCCAGGCAACCAAACAGTGGGCTTAGACAAGTGGCAGAAACGCTAATAGAATAGCTTAATAAATGTATGGAACTGACATAACGTTACCGTAACGATATGTCAGTTCCATACATTTATTAAGCTATTCTATTAGCGTTTCTGCCACTTGTCTAAGCCCACAGGTTACATACAATACAGTCCATCATTTTATTTCATAGATCAAAACAAACGCACAAACATTTTCGATTTAGTCTCAGGTTAAGATTTAGTATAATTGTATGTTTTAATTAGAAATACATAAATTTAATAATAACCGTACAGTTATTTCACCTTCAAACTTCTACTATATAATCTTATACACTTCATGATCACGTCTTAAAGAAATTATTTTCCATATTCAACCCGTTCATACAAAATAATTACTATGCCAAGTTTTTTAATATGCAAAACAATATTTATACCTATTCTATATCAACATATGGAGCCGTGACTCGTCTTACATAATATTTACATGCGAATATGAACTTCGTATACGTATGCAAAATGCACATATGAAAGTGGGTCGAATTCACGTTGTAAGATTTGATTACGCAGGTACATACACCTGCTAGTGAAGTTAAATGAATTATATAGTACTAAAAACTATATGTTCCCCGCGGTTTCGCGTATCTTAGAATTACGAGATAAAAAGTATCCTATGCTCTTTCTCGAGTTTTATTATATATTGGCACAAAATTTCATCTAAAACGGTTCAGTGGGTTAGGCGTGAAGAAAAGCCACAAACAGACAGAGCTACTTTCGCATCTATAATAGTATACAGTAAGGAAGTAATGATCAGAAAGGATTTATTTTCCTTTTAAGGTAAACTACGGAATGAATAAAAGATGGAAATACATTCTTGACGATGATGTTCCCCGCGGTTTCACCCGCGTATCTTAAAAATACGAGATAAAAAGTATCCTAAGTTCTTTCTAGAGTTTCATTTTATATTGGCACAAAATCTCATCCAAATCGGTTCAGTGGGTTAGGCGTGAAGAAAAGACACAAACGGACAGACAGAGTTACTTACGCATCTATAATAGTATACAATAAGAATTAATAAGGATTAAGTGTTAGGTAACCTATGAAATAAAGGATGGAAATACATTTTAGTACCACCCAATCTTAAGGCCCTATTGAAAGGGTGGTCTTATCTCTCCTGTCATAGGATGGCGCTTCTTACTTTGGGACCTTACTCCCTAACTCGTATGACATCTACGTCATATAATTGTTATTTTCAAAGATTATGGATAGATTGTTATGTCAGATTATATGACGTAAAATTTCAAAATTCATAACAAAAGCTATCCGTCGATAGGATATTGAAATCAAAGTAAGTGCAAATAGATAGATTTGCCTGACTTTAGTTAGCAAATCAAGAGATAGATAGAATATTGAAAACGGCCGTAACTCGGTTTCTTTTATCAAAGAGATCCTACCTTTCTTGCGCTATGTGGGAATCGAACTAAAAACAAAAACGAGGGACTTAATCAACAGAAATATTAGATCTAGCAACCCACATAAAATATAAAATCCAACTATTTTATTATAGACCCAAATATAAGTTAAATTCCACGAAATTTTCATCTACCATACATTTATCATTTCCAGCGAACCGCGGAACTACCACGTGCCTCAAAGGTCAGAATATAAGGCAGTTTCGAAATACAACTAGGAACCAATATCAAAGTCTATAATTTGTGTACAATGAAGGATAAATAAATAAAAGTCTCTACATGTAATTAAGAGAGTATGTATTAAATATTTATAAAACTAAAACGATTTATTGGTATTTAGATGTTCCGAACGACTGTTAATGTTACATAGCTTTTGTCACTTAGTTGAAAAAAAAATTGAAAATTGCAGCTTTCTAACGTTGAATTTCTGAAATCGGTTCAGTAATTTTTGTGTGAAACCTACAACACACATACAAAACACACAAATGTGCCCTCTTAATAATATTAGCACAGACAACGCTACTAAACTTACGCCAAAATTAGCTAAAAATAAAAAATTCTGTAACCTCGCTTATTTCTTAAAACGCATTCAAAGTCAGACAAGTTTTTGTCAAGTATAATATTTAGAACCATAACTTTGAGAATCGATAAAAAATCCACAAAATTCATTCGATATACAAACTCACAACGTAAAAACTATAATTTCTTGGAAAACGCGGTACTCACATGAACATTGAAAGGTCAGATACGAGACAGACTATGCCAGTGTACGGAGTCCATTCTGTTATATGCAGGGGCTTACAATGGAGACTTACTGGGTTATTGGGAACTCGACGTATTCATGCAAACTGTGATAGGAGACTATTATTTTTAGAGGACAGGAGAACTGCAAATAGAGGACTATACCCTCTTTACGCCATGTCCTGTAGGTAGCAATGAGACAAGGACATTTTTTTTCTTAGGACGTTTTATTCCTCAGAAACATACTGTTCCTCAGAGGTTTACGTGGAAAATTAACGCGGCCGAATCCGAAAATACGTTCTCTATAGTCTTCCGCAGTACAATTACACTCTATATCATGTAATCTTTACAAAATTTGAAGAAAATTGTGCGAAATATCATTATGAGCACATGAGCATCAGTCAAAGGGTTGCGACGATGGGGGGACGTCAAATCAAGGAATTGAGTTCAAGTTTTGAGGTCGCAAGCCCTCTTTGTAGGATTTGTTAATTAACGTAAACATGAGAAACATATTCCTCTGTGAACAATGACAAATTTTGGTTTAGTTTTTATGGTAGAGCGACCATACAGGCCATCTCACGTTAAGTGGCTATCGGCGGACAACCGAAACACAATTCTCAGTAAAGAGATCGCTGGCATTTTGCTGTTATTTTGATGACATACGAAAGAATAATAATAACTTTTTGCCAAAAATAGAAGTGACTTTCGTACACTAATAAAAACATGCACTTCGTAGAAAATATCCTGTTTTTTTTTGTCGAAATCTTGTCAAATTGAAAATAGGTAAAGGCACCAAGGAAGAAAGTCCGTCCTATTTTCCATTTTCAGAATTTAGTCTCAGACATCATGCCGGACATATACGGTAACATACATAAAAAAATTCCTCCTCCATTTTCTAGAAAGTCGGTTAAAAATTGTTTAGAACAAAAATGGATTAAGAAGACGCCTTCATCTTAAGGGTTCATGGGTTTATACATTCGTATGACATATTTGTGTAACGTAGAGCGTTTTAACTGGTTAGAAATTTTATAACAATAGTAATATGATAAAAAACAATACTTCTAGTATTCATTACGATCATTCTTATTTTATTTATTAATATACCGAAAAGTAACGAAATACAAAACAAATTCAAGCCCAAACAATCAGACGGTATATTACTATCCACTTCTATAACACTGCCATATATTTGTTAGAAATATCGCCATTCCTATACAAATGCTGTTCAAAGGAGGCGTTCACATCCGTCGCGATAGTAGCGTTATCGCGTTACAACCGATATGTACCACAAATATAGACCACGCGTGGTACTTCTTTACAATTGTGCCCTAGTAGTGTTAGTTATTGGAATGCCTATTTCAATAAGTAATAGGACATTGACTGCCTTGTTGCTCTAGTGTTTGCATCTTTGACTACAGACCGAAGGGTTACGTGTTCGAATCCCGGGTGGGACCAAAACAAAAATGTTATTGGAGTTTTTCTGACAAAGAATTCTCAGTAACAGACCTGAGTTTGGAAGTTGGCGATGTTGGAACACCCCCGTGCCTCGGAGAGCACGTAAAACCATCGGTCCTGCGTCTGATCTCTCGCCGATCGTGTCGGTCTGCCGTCCCATCTGGTCATAACCCGATGGGACGGCAGACCGACTCTCATAGAGAGTAAAGGAATAAAGTGCACCTGTGTTCGCGCGTACACTTGTGCACTATCATATTTGCGCAGGCTAGTCTCTGTTGAGTATGGCCACCATGGCCGAAATCGGTCAGGGGAGCTATTTAGTAATAGGAATTTACATTGATGTGTGAGTTTATACATACATAAACCATTGCTGTATCTAACTCGCCAATTGAAATTGAAATCGTCAATAAATAATAATATTAATCATGTTTACCGACTTTGTATAGACTTCAACAAAAATAAAATATATCCTATTCCCAATAAACTCTAAAAATTCCCATATACGCCGTACTTCCTCGTCACAATGCAGTCACGCACCGCAGCCCCGAACAAAGCCGGTCGGCCATCTTGTGACGTCACGCCCGCGTCACCGGCGCGCACGCACAAAAACGACCGCCCTTCACGTACCAACTACCTGGGTTTTTGTTGCTGGAAACATTGTGAGTATATAGGTAGCCTTGTAACATTATGTTCGTTACCCAATCTTGTAGGTAGTTAATTATAAAAATAAGCAGCCCCAACACGATAAAAAGCTAGAAAATTTAAATTATCGAGATTTTTTTAACGTATTAAAAAAAGGCTTGCTTAAGCTTGGATCTAGACAAGAGACCAAGAAACTGATCTAGATATCGATCGTTTAAAACCTGTTAAAAAGTATTTTATGTAATATGGAAAGTACTCACGTTAAAACAAACACAAGAAAATATGATCTAGATATACTAAACTTTCTAACCAATAGAAGATGTAAAAAGCAAATTAAGACTTTCCTCTGTGGTATGGACTATGACCATACTGAAAATTTCCTCAGACCATTCAATTAACCCAATCAATCACTCACTCACGTATACGTATACACTCTCTCACTCGCTATACAAATTTACAGACAATCCTATTAATTAATGAAACCAGAAACTGTAATTACATATTAAGTATTATGTAAGTTAACATTTAAGCTATATATAATTTCAGTTCAAATAGATGAAAGAGACTATTCTCCACAACACAGGGAATCCTAGTGTGGAGATTAGTGTACTGTCTCATTTATGTATATGCTTTTATAACAATAAAGATTTTTGGTTTAAAAGAAAAGACTATTATACATTGTTTATAACGACATTTTGGAACCCGCTTTCAATCAATGCGGTAATCGCTAAAGTAATTTACTTATTGGTGATAAAAGTAGATTAACCCTCTCATTTCGTCTCTTTCAATGTTTAGGTCCCCCC
>LQNK01000427.1:37009-47966 GCA_001586405.1 Phoebis sennae | reverse complement strand
ATAACAACAGAGCAAAAAATTTCGAGTGTTGCTTTTCTCACGCCTACCCGCGAAAAAAAAGCGAGTTACACGAGTTATGCGCTTACCAACGCATTTTACGATTCATTTTTATATATAAGATTACATGCGACGTTTTGAACAAACCTAACCTAATGTTAAGTGATCACGGCCCCCTATGAACATCTGAAACACCGGGAGTGTCAAAGGTGCTTTGTCGGCCTTTGATGGACATATAGGCTCGAATTTGTTATTTTTTAATCTCTTATTTAAATTGAATTTATTTAAACAACGTTTAAATTCCGTTAGAGGTATGCAGATTTGTTATAGTGAATAGTCTATTATTTGGAAATTGATCATGCAGTTTTACAAAATATCGACAAATATGATGAACCGCGTAGGGGTCCTGAAACCAGAGAATCCCTGTGCTCTGGAGGCGGGCGTGTACTGCAAAATTGTCGATCGCAATATTTGTAGACACGTCCGTCTGAGACTACGCTATCTGATAATAGCCCAATACTAAAGTTACTATGTAATTATTACTATAGAATATGCAAATACTAATAATAGTTGTGTTTTCTAGGCGGTTGACACTGGAAGACTTGGAGGACTCGTGGGATAGAGGCATTCCGAGAATAAATACACTTTTCCAGAAGGATAGACACACGCTCGCGTACGATAAGGGCTGGAGGATACGTACCGAGTTCAAACAGTATCAGGTAATATAATTGAGTTAATTTTATTTTAAAAATTGGAATAAAACTTGATAAGAACAAAATAATAAACAGTATGTTCAGACATCTATGGGCAAAACCATATACAGGAAATAAGTCTATAAAAGTGAAATTTCATAATGCCTAATGCTATATATAAATGAATACAGGAGCTTTAAATAATTTAATGTGTATTTTGTGTAAATCAAAAATATGTGTAATATTTATCCATATAAAAAATGTTGTTGTATAATTTGTTTCTACATTGTTGATTCTAAATAAATAATTTGTTTCCCAGGTTCTAAAACAGAATCCCTTCTGGTGGACGCATCAACGGCACGACGGCAAACTGTGGAACTTGAACAACTACAGAACAGACATGATACAGGCTCTCGGTGGAGTTGAGGGCATTCTGGAGCACACGCTGTTCAAGGGCACATACTTCCCCACCTGGGAGGGGTTGTTCTGGTAAGTGTACTAAGGAAAACATGTTTCACGACTTATGAATTTATATATTGATGATTAAATTAATTCAAAATACCTTAATACTCCTGCTATTACTCTTTCATGACACTTTTCTTACTCCTTTTACTCTTTTATGACTTCAAAAATTCATGGAAAGTCTACAAAATATTTTCGAATAATTTATATAGAATTTAATGAGAAGAAATTGATCTTTTTTGAAGAAATTTTCTTGAACATTTTGACTCGTAGTTTATGTGTCTTAGTACAAGGTAGTTCAAATTAATTCATAGCATTAATCAGTTAAATATTCCATGTTTATAGGGAGAAGGCGTCAGGTTTCGAGGAGTCGATGAAGTACAAAAAACTAACAAACGCTCAGCGATCCGGTTTGAACCAGATCCCCAACCGTCGTTTTACACTGTGGTGGTCGCCCACTATCAACAGAGCCAATGTGTATGTTGGTTTCCAGGTAAGAAAATACTTCGTGACTTTATACATAGAAATATTCTCATACACTGATTTACAAAATAAGGGTAATCATTTTGTCTAGCATATTACTCTGCTCTTTAATTATTGTAATAATAATTTAAAGTAAATAAATTTCTATTCTTGTATATTTTTGTAGCTTAATAATCGAAAGCAAAATGACCTGAAGTTTTCCTAGCTGTGTCAGAAAATTAGTGGTTTTCAATATGAACTTTTATTATCTTTTTTGGAAACAAACACCGATAAATGGATCCTGATAAATGTATTTATACCCATTTAATTACAGGTACAATTGGATTTGACGGGTATTTTCATGCACGGCAAAATTCCTACACTGAAGATCTCGCTCATCCAAATATTCAGAGCTCACTTGTGGCAGAAGGTCCACGAGTCTATTGTTATGGATCTGTGTCAGGTATGTTCAAGTTTTTTGTTAATAATGCATGTTGAACAGTTTACAGTATGACAAAATGCTCTGTAATTTAAAGTGCATAAGTTTTTTTCCTAAAACCATATAAACACAGACATAAAGTCTAAATATTACAATATTTTGAAATAATTATAGTCAATGTCAAGTTTGTTTTCCAAATCGGTCTCTTTCGAGGCGCTTTTAGGACGTCATTTACATTTGCATTTTTTTATTTGCCACAGATTAAGATCTATTCTAGAATTCTATGTCTACTTAATTCCATAGGTATTTGACCAAGAGCTAGACGCGCTTGAAATCGAAACTGTACAAAAGGAGACGATCCATCCGCGTAAATCTTACAAGATGAATTCCTCATGTGCCGACATTCTGCTGTTCTCTGCTTACAAGTGGAATGTGTCACGGCCTTCTCTGCTCGCTGATACTAAGTGAGTCCGATTTATTTATTAATATTACACTACAGTATGTATTCTTAGTAATTATTATATTTATCATAATGTGTTAATGGATAAAAAACAAATATATGTATAATCTACAGGAAGCCTTAGATGTATTGCTCGCGAAAGTCCGTTGACATAAACCGATGTCTTAAAGGCACTTAAACATACTAAGCATCGAAAGTGTCTTATAAGTTTGATTTTCCAGGGACACAATGGACAACACAACAACGCAGAAGTACTGGCTGGACATCCAACTGCGTTGGGGCGACTACGATTCTCATGACATCGAAAGATACGCACGTGCTAAATTTCTCGACTATACCACGGATAACATGTCCATTTACCCCTCACCCACCGGACTGCTAATCGCAATCGACTTGGCCTATAACTTGCACAGGTATAGTTAATAATTTTATAGTGTTGTAGGTCTTGCCCTAAACAGGCAACATGCCAGTATGAGTAAATATGACGTAAAAATTGTGTAAATAAAGCCATAGTTACCTACAGACTAACTTTTAAAATAATACAATCATTGTCTTTTAATGATTCCTATTGCAAATTGCAAAGAATCTGCTATCTGCGGTAAGAAAATAAGCAAAGTTTCATGTTGTCAACATTCCAATACTTTATTTAATCCACAGCGCCTATGGCAACTGGTTCCCCGGCTGCAAGCCACTGATTCAGCAAGCAATGGCCAAGATCATGAAAGCCAACCCTGCGCTCTATGTATTGAGAGAGAGAATACGAAAGGCCCTACAGTTATACTCATCAGAACCGACTGAGCCCTACTTATCCAGTCAGAATTATGGAGAACTGTTCTCTAACCAGATTATTTGGTGAGTATTATATTTTATAGGTTTTCAAACTTTTGAGATAACTTTTGTCCTCAATACATACAATATCACTTATACCCAGTTACTATAAAAATAAAACGAGTCGTTTTACTTACGGACCGCACAATATTCTACTAGGCGTAAGTCGAAAGCGTATCTAAAATAAACGTGGCGTTAACATAACTACTAAAACTCGGTTCCGATTGGTTGATTATTACCGCTCGTTAAAGAAAATGATTTGTACCTGTTATACTATGATGTTGCGTTGTTCATAGGGACCGGGCCTTATTAGTAATATTACAAATGAGCAATATCGTTTTCCTATCTATTTTCTTGTAGTAGTTGGAACTTTCCATATAAGAAAAATTACAATTTATTTATACCCAGCTTGTGACCAATTCACTTTAAACCGTAAATAGTATATTGATAGAAAGGTCAAACTTTAAAATTTTTTCTACTATATAGGTTCGTAGACGACACGAACGTGTACCGCGTCACAATCCACAAGACGTTCGAGGGCAATCTGACCACGAAGCCGATAAACGGCGCCATCTTTATATTCAACCCGCGCACTGGACAGCTGTTCTTGAAGATCATTCACACGAGCGTGTGGGCCGGACAGAAACGTTTAGGACAGGTAATATAAAACAATAATTGTATATAAGTAGTGTATACTTTGTATACAATTACTAGTTGTTTGCTGTTCAATATAATATTTTTCCAATCTTTACAAAGTACTTAAATGCGCACTTGACATTGGTGCAATTTATTGTAATTATTACTTAACATTTTATAAAAGGTAAAATCGCGACAATGAAGTATAAAAGACAACTTTTTATCTATCAAAGTTACTAAATATTTTCTCTGAATTAGTGTTACTAATTTTCCTCTTAATAATTATTTTTCTTAGCTCGCCAAATGGAAAACGGCTGAGGAAGTGGCGGCTTTGATTCGTTCTCTGCCAGTTGAAGAACAGCCTAAACAGATTATTGTCACCAGAAAAGGAATGTTGGATCCTCTTGAGGTAAATAGGAAATACTTTTTATTTAAATATAGGGAAATAAAGTCACTGGTCTCTAAAAGATCAGAAGAAAAGATGGATTCAATTTAACTATAATTAAATTAAAACTCCTTTAAAATATCACCATTTTACAGTCTAACAATAAATTTATTTATTTTCTACTCCAGGTGCATTTGCTGGACTTCCCGAACATCGTGATCAAGGGTTCAGAGCTGCAGCTGCCGTTCCAAGCCTGTCTGAAGGTGGAGAAGTTCGGAGACCTCATCCTTAAGGCCACGGAGCCACAGATGGTGTTGTTCAACTTGTATGACGACTGGCTGAAGACTATTTCGTCATATACTGTGAGTATTTCATAATAAACTTAACACTATACTAACTTTATCTTATATAATATCTTAATTACAGATATGTATATTATATTTTATTCCTAATACATCACCGCCGCTGTCAATAAGTCAAAACGGTGCTCACTGAAAATCAGCGTGGCTACGCTGAGTGGGCGGCTGTTTTACACCACACACTATGTATATTGTACCACCAAAATGTTTGATTGTTTTTTTATTGTGTGTAGTGAATAAATGTATTTTTTTTCTTTCAATAAAAATCAGATTTTTGTTCAAAGAATCTATTTGAAGAAATATTTAGCTGTCTATTTAACATCAGGGCTAAATCGTGACTCCTTTCAGCATTTTTGCTAATTCCTCAAAACTTGAAAAACTCACCCTATAAATTTTTTCTTGCATTATTACTCCAATTTCAATTTCAATTAGATTTAGGTATTTTCATAATAGATACCTATCTATGTAATGTATTTACAACATATTATAATTTCCTATCAACAGTATTCTTTCTATAAAATGATGCATGTTTGCATTTGTGACTATAAAATATAAGCAAGCCTAATAGAAATGTTTGAACAGGCCTTCAGTCGTCTGATCCTCATCTTACGCGCGCTGCACGTGAACACGGAGCGCACCAAGGTGCTGCTGAAGCCGGACAAGACCACGCTCACGGAGCCGCACCACATCTGGCCCACGCTCACTGACGACGACTGGATCAAGGTCGAGGTGCAGCTCAAAGATCTCATCCTGGCTGACTATGGCAAGAAGAACAAGTTAGTATAAATTGTTGTGCTGTTTAGAGTTAATCATATCCTCGAAGTGTGATTTTCTAGAAATATTTACATATAGACCAAGACATGAGGACTCCATTGATAAATTATGTAGCTTAGTAGTTAAATGTGATTATGATTGTTCTCCTCACTAATAATAACAATGATTACTATAAATACTTAATAAGATGAGACTTAATAAGGATTTATTGAAAAAATGTTTCTCATGAAGTTCATCTTTTGTCATGTGTCGGCATAAACATTTTGTATGGCACGAGTAATAATTCCAGAGAAGAGTTATCATTTAATCTGAAATTTTGACATATAAGTACACTTTATAATTGCCAATTTGAAATTTTACATTATTATTAAAATGTTATTATAATATGAAAATTAAAATTAATTTCATCTTTTTAGCGTAAACGTGGCATCGCTTACGCAATCAGAAATCCGAGACATCATCCTCGGTATGGAGATATCTGCGCCGTCAGCCCAAAGACAGCAAATCGCAGAGATCGAAAAGCAAAGCAAGGAACAGAGTCAACTCACGGCAACTACCACTAGGACGGTTAACAAGCACGGAGATGAGATTATCACGTCCACTACTAGTAATTACGAATCTGCCACTTTCAGGTTAGTAAAAAGCCATATTTTTTGCTGTGCTGTCTAAGATCGTTGTAGGTATGAATCAAGTTGAGTAACAATAAAAATGGTATTTCGGAAAATCTAATCTTTCTTACTTTTTCAAGTGCACAGATAATTTCTACATTCCAAATGTTTATTTAGCAGATATTTTTATAAAAAAAATCTTTAAAGATGACAAAAAACTGAAACCATTGATTTTTTTGACGAACAGTTCTAAAACGGAATGGCGAGTGCGTGCTATATCAGCGACGAATCTCCATCTCCGTACGAATCACATCTACGTTAGCTCAGACGACATCAAGGAGAGTGGATATACTTACATTCTACCCAAGAATTTGCTGAAGAAGTTTGTTACTATCTCCGATTTAAGAGCCCAGGTAATATTATTACATTCTTACAAAATATTTTCATCACTCTGAAATTGTTTTTATCTTTAAGTAATTTTTTATCCCTTTTATTTTTTTAATTGTGTGGTTGTGTAATATTGGCCTCTAATAATGTAGTCTTGTGAAGTCATTGTCATAGTAATTGTCTTAGATATTTCTGATGGGCAATGATGGCCGGCCCCATGCATGTTCAAACTTTTTCTAAAATGTGTTCTAAACTCCTATTTAAAAGTAAGGATCTAATGCGATGTAATCTATTGCAGATCGCGTGTTACTTATACGGGCTGTCACCGCCGGACAACCCTCAGGTGCGCGAGGTGCACTGCGCCGTGCTGCCGCCGCAGTGGGGCACGCACCAGGGCGTGCACCTGCCGCGCCAGCTGCCGCGCCACCCCGCGCTCGCGCACCTGCAGCCGCTCGGCTGGATGCACACGCAGCCCAACGAGCTGCCGCAGCTCTCGCCGCAGGTGACCATTTCATTTATAATAGCTGACCCATCTCGACAGAGACTAGCCAGCTGCGCGGGAGATATTATAGAGCACAAGTGTACCCGCGAACATAAGTGCAGTCTCTATTCCTTTACTCTCATAACGCATCAGGCGCAGGACCGACAGCTTAACGTGCTCTCAGAAGGATAGAACAACTGGGCCAACGAGGCAGTCATCCATTTTCACTATTACATTAGCTCGACATGAAAGTCATATAAAACTCAATGCCCGTTTTGTGTGACGGCGCATTGCGCAGACGAATACGCGGAAGATTGCTGAACAAATTTTTACAAGGAAATGCATGCAAGGAAATCATGTGCGCGCCCACTAGCTCTCTAGAGTGGAATTTGAAATATGTCGAATATTTGTTTCATGAGCCGCACATTACACCTGCGCTGTACTCCACATTAAATATATACATGTATAAACTTATGTTCAATTATTTCCATTAATCATACTTTTATTCTGCTAGGACATTACGGCGCACGCGAAAATCATGGCTGACAATCCAACCTGGGACGGTGAAAAGACAATCATCATCACGTGCTCCTTCACCCCCGGCTCCTGTTCGCTAACGGCCTATAAACTTACACCCAGTGGCTACGAGTGGGGAGTCAAGAACACAGACAGGGGAAATAACCCCAAGGGGTATCTACCCAGTCATTACGAGAAGGTCCAGATGTTGCTGTCGGACCGGTTCTTAGGGTATTTCATGGTTCCGTCGCAAGGCAGCTGGAATTATAACTTTATGGGTGTGTATGATTACAATATTAAGATTATTAAACTTAGAACATCACTAAGTTTTAACCGACTTTAAAGTGACGACAGTTTTAAATTAGAATGTATTTTTAAAATTTCTTTTTTTATACTTTCCTATCAGAATTTTCAGTTTTTCCGCTAATTTATTATTCACATACCTAATTTTGTTTGTCCTGTCAGACGTATCAAATCAATGTGCAATGTGGATTTTTGTGCATTTAATATGCAAAAAAGTAAAAACAGTTACTCCAGTTCCAATTTAGTTTTAAATATCTTTTCAAGTTATCTTATTTTCCTTTCCTTATAAATCATGATATTTTTTTTCTTACAGGTGTCCGCCACGACCCCAACATGAAATACGGCGTTCAACTCGGAAACCCGCGCGAATTCTACCACGAGGTGCACCGACCGGCTCACTTTATGAACTTCGCGGCCATGGAGGACTCCACAACACCCACCATCGCGGCCGACAGAGAAGACGTCTACGCTTAGGATTACCAGTTTTCTGTTGTTTGATAATTTTAATGTGAATGGAAACTGTATATATAAGGATAAATAAATGTTTCTTATATTGTCGTTTTGCTTTTTATTTGAATAGCAACAATTAACCTCGCTATAAATAGATATTAAATTAATTTTGGCATAATATATCGACTCCTATGGTCCCGGGTTTAAATTTTGGTCGGTTGTTTCTGTGGGTTGTTTAACAACACATACTAGGCTAATTTGCGTGCTATGTCCAAAATTTTGTTACATAACTCAAAAAACATGTTGGTTTGGCTATTATAATTATTATTTTGAGCTTTCGACGATTAAAGTTTACGTTCAACTTTTATTTTTCGAGGATCATCATTTAATACATAATAGTTACGTTACCTAATCTAACCTAACGAATGTTGTCTACACAATGATAAAAACATTGTTCACTTGCATTGGCTTTAGCTGTATAGTGGCTCTTTCTGTTACCTTTATTCAGTAACGGAAGGAGCAGTTGTGGAATTAAATTTATGGAATTTCGTTTCAAATTTGTTATAATGGAGTTGGGGTTAAAATATGAGCTTCACACTCACTGCTACCGCGAGATCACGTTTTGTGTAATTTGCTTCACCCATGTACATAAATATGAAAATTATGTATTAACTTACACAAAGCACTATTCAAAAATATTTTTCTGTGGACAAACTGAAAGATGTATCCGATTAAAAAAAGTTTTTGACATTTGATTTTTGACAGTTGACAGACGGCTATTTGAAAATTGATGCAAGTGCAACAGAAGTTAAACTATTTGTAAATTGTGTTAATTCTTTCACAATATTATTTCACCCAAATATTGTAATCTCATTAAATATAAATTATGGATCACGACGATTATGAAGACAATCAATATCCAGACAATGACGAATTTGTACCCTATGTAACAGCCGGCAATCTCGCTCAAAGAAACGGCGCGAAAGTGAGCTTGTGGGGAAAAGTTACAAAAGTTTCTGCAAATGAAGGTTTCCATGTAAAAACTGTTGATGACCAAGAGGTTTTAATAAGATTGAAAAAACCGTTGAGCGAACCACTCGAAGGTTGGTACGAAATCCATGGAGTTTCTCAAGGGAAGAGTATATTGTGTGATGAATATGTGCCATTTTCCGAAGAAATGACCAAAAATATTGATACAGAGGGCCATAAAAGTTTAGCAAAGTTCTTGGTGGCCCTGGATGATCCATGGAACCTTGGAGATGATGGTTCTGGAGGAATGCATGGTGTAACACCAATGGAGTAAATATAAATACCTATCTCTTTATGTTAAGGTTATGTTTAAGTTAAATAAAACATTGTTTATTTAGTTCTGTCTTTTATTCAAATTTAATAACATTATTGTCTCGATTAATCATAGATGATATGACTAAATGATGAAAAACATAGTAAATTATTCTTAAATTAATTTTACTTTAATAATTATATAAATATGCAATTACACCACCTATATAAATTACTTGTATCAAAACTATCTTTGGCTTATAATCAGTAACATGATTTCTCTTATTTTTACCAACAGTTAACACGAGGATATGCTCGAGCTACTCCAATTTCTTTATTTCTCTGTTTCTCTATCTTAATTCTTCTTTCATGCATCACAGCATTTGATAATGCTCCTTCAATACAAGTTACTGGGCGATTGCTGTAACATTTAAAAGTAATTATTGAAATAGCAAGGAAATAAGGTGCCAATACTATCAGTTGAATACCTTCACATTGATTGGGTTATTAGCTTTAGAATTAGTAGGTTTGATCCTGGTGAAAAATGTCTCCATAATTAATAAATGGGCTTTATTTTCAATATTTTGTCAATATCACCAAATATAACTGTTAATTTTATGTATTTTCACAGAAATATTCCAATTACCTAATGGTTTTTTTCGTCTAAAGAAAAAAGTAAACAAAATTATACTTACTATGCTTTTCCAACAATATCATTTGTTTCAGAAGTTATCTTAGTAGTAGCAGGTCTATCTTTTCCTTCTTTCAATGCTAAGTCAGTAAGGTATTTCTTGATATATTGTTTTAATTGTATATTCTCTCGGGCAAGTTTATTTTTCTCAGATCTGAGGCAAATAGTTTGAACCTTGGCCCTATTTACTTTTAATAAGAACTTGTTCATCTTGTTGTACTCTTTGCATTCATTCTAAAAATATCAAATGATTTTAGTTTCGATGAATGAAATAAAACTAACTAAACAGTAATTTTTATCAATTTACTCTTCTAGTTTTGTTAACATAAGAACAAGGTTTGTAAAAAATTAAATAAAGTTATAATAACCAAGATTCTAGAACTAAGTTATTTACCAGGTTTTTCAACTGGCAAATAACTTACTTCTAGAATCTTGTTACAATACACAAAGTAGATATTTCTTACAATCATAGCAGTATCCAGGTTTTCAAAGTCTTCTGACAGTTCATCAGTATCGATTTCATTTAAAAACAAATTGTCATTGTCATGTTCATATTTTCTACATATTTGGGCCATCTGGTTAATCTTTTGTAGTTTTGTGAGCATATCTTCCAAGTACTGGAAAAAAATAACAAATTTTTTCTAGGTATTCTTTTTTTGTAGAAGTAATGGAAGGAATGGCACAACTACAGTTAAAGAAGATTGAGAAACTTATGGTTTATTTTCAGTAATGATTTCTGTCAATTG
>LQNK01000427.1:19095-36449 GCA_001586405.1 Phoebis sennae | reverse complement strand
CGAAGTCATCAGGCAGTTCATCATTATCGATTTCATTCAAAAGTAAATTGTCATTGTCGTGTTCATATTTTCTACATATTTGGGCCATCTGATTAATCTTTTGTAGTTTTGTGAGCATATCTTCCAAATACTGGAAAAATATAACAATTTTTTTCTAGGTATTCTTCTTTCGCAGTAAAGAAGAAATGGCACAGCTACAGTTAAAGTAGATTGAGACACTTATGGTTTATTTTCAGCAATGATTTCTGTCAATTGATTTATTAATTTAAATTATTCATTGCCCATTAAGGGCCAAATTTAATAATTTTTCTTTCCAAATAAAAGACTACAAGCTAAGTTGTCTTTGTGCAGGATTTTTCACCTTTTTAGCTCCCTGACTTGCATCTACTAAAACAGCTAACATCTCATCTTCTCTCCGTCTATTCGTCTTGCTGTCTCTTTTCATTTGCCAGTATCTTTTAGCCAAGTCTTCCTTGTGATTGTTCATTCGGTTTAATTTATAGTTCATGAGATTTGTCATCTTTAACCATTCATTTTGTAATGTTATGAGTACATCCTATTGAATAGTCGATAATTAATAATAGGAAATTTCCAAAAGATAAAAGTTACATACAATAATATTTTATTTAAGAAAAATGTATTATGTTAACAACATAAGACTATTTTATAGTTTCACGATAAATAATTTACTAAGCCCTAGTTTTTTAGCTGGTCCTTCGCTTAATTTATTAAACGATGTTACTGCATTTCCTATGAAGGGATAAATGCAACAATATTTCTAAAATTCAAACACTTCTTTTCCTACATAGACCATTGGTGACCCATGGTCGCTTTATGCTGTGCCAGGTAGCTGCTGTAATTTCATACTTTACGTGTTATTTACCGAAGCCTGTTGTATTTGGACGTCATTCCTGGCGATATCCCGCTGGTAGAAATCATCTTTTTCCTGCAGAGACTGGTAATGGCCCATGATCGGGTTGTGCTGTTCCAGGTAGCTGCTGTACACTTCACGTAGCTTGCTCCAGTACAAATCTATTTCCAGTTGCTTTGGGCGACAGAGGTTGCGCATTTCTTCTTCGTGCTGTAAAAAATACTCTAAAGATAGGCGTCCACGGGTTGCTATCGTACTTATTTTACTTATTTATTTTATAAAAATTGCGTATCGGACGATGTGGACCAGTGAACGCATACTTATATACCTTGTCTGATGTTTACGATAATGAGTAGGTTATTATGGCAGGGTAATAGTACACTTAAAAAATTGTATAGATTCTTTAAATTAAGTTAAGTATTTTGTTTTACGGGGCTTTCCTAGGCTTACTTATATGTTTCTCTGAATCCCCGTCGCAATTTTATAAATTGAATCTCGATTTGTTCCTGTTTTAGCTATGAGCAAATTATTTTACAAGACCTTACAGCATTGCTGTGGAAAGTGTTTGACGGTTAATGGTTATCTATTGTTAGTGTGTTATACCTTTTAATCGCTAATGAATTCTAAGGTTTTTCTATACGGTATTGAATTGTTCGTGCTGGATATTAATTTGGTAATTTCGTTTGCATTTGCCTACTTTTCAATTTGTTTCACTCGAGCTTCCTGTAATTAGGACGTCAGAAGTTTCCGCCTTACTATTGTGTGGGACAACATTGGCAATGCCACGCAAGTTCATATGCCATGTTAAAAAGTACCTAGATTTTTTTTTAATCGGCGTAAAAATGTTTTCTGATATCATAATTTTCCAGATCGATAATTTATAATTATGTATTTGTTAATTAATCTTGAAGAAAACTTCTCAGAACCTAGGAACTTTAATAAACGGTAGAAGTATCGAAAGTCCTAAAAAATTGATTGTTCGCCGATTTCTAACGTCCCAATAATAATGGCATTTCCCTAATGAATGCACAAACTTACGCAGATACACAAGAATAAGCAGCCCCGAATCTTATTTTTTTAAAATGGGGCGAAAACTGAAAAATGCCGCCCTGTCTGCTATCATGATACCTTAAAAAAACACGAACCGACTCTACATTCCTTAACCAGAAATTCGGATCGCCCTAACCTAGATCCGGGCCTAGGATAGAGCGTTGACACTTATATATCAAAAAATATTGTAACGAATTTCGCCCATCTAGATTCTCATCCCAGGGTATTGAGGCGTAAACTTCATGCGCGTAGGCCTTTCATATAAATAAAACGATGCTGTGTTGCCCTCGGCATTACACTGTTGTCCATGATAGCGAAAATATGTTTTCCAAAAACTTGTTATTGATAATTTGTTTGATTTGTCTGGAATCTCATGTAAGTACCTATTCAGTATTCATATCAAAATATCTATTATATTGCTTTTATACCAATTGTTTTGTTATACAGGCTTTAAATTGTCGATCTGAGGGCAGTCTAAAAACTGTTGAATTAAAGAAAATATACAACAATTGCTTTAAGCAGCATGAGAGTAAGAATTCGAGTAATTCCAATAGAATGTCTACAGGACAAGACTGGAGAGATCGCGGTTCAGCTCAAAGTTATTCTAATGATTGGTCAAATTCTGATAGTAAAAGGGGGACTAGTTATAGAAATGATGATGAGGGGAGAAATTGGATGGATGGGAGATTAGATAGCATGGGAACGTATAATGATGGTGAGCGAAGTCAGATGGACAGGCGGGATTCCACGAATGATGGCAGAAATCAATATGACTATAGAGGATATGAACGAAACAATGGTATGAGTGACAGGAATAATCAAATGGGGAATAGCAATAGAAATAATAATGGTTATCAGAATAATTATCAGAATGAGAATTCTAACGAGCGAAATGGTTATTATCAAAGTGATGACTATGGAAATTTACGCGTAAGTATCACTCTAATATTATGTTATTTGCTCTCATTTTTGCGCATTAAGCTACTTCGTAATATCTAATTTAGGTAATATTGCTAATTCTAAATACGAAAACCTATAAGGTTCGAAAAATATATTATTATTTTATTCAGGATTCCCAGTCACAAAAAATGGACTCAAATTCAAACCGACGCTATAAAAGGGATCGTTCAGAGAAGAATTCTGGCCAAAGAAGTCAATACAACCCCAACACCCAGCGTTCTGATGATAACCACCGCGATAGCAGGAACTCCAGTGACACAAAGGAGAAAGGGAAAGCCTGTGCTATGCACTGCTTTCTAGATAATTTACACATGGTATTAAATTATCGCATAAGTTTCAGCTTCAAAATCCATCCATTTCAGTGGATGTCGCAATGGCGCTGAAGGGTGTGGGTTTGATCCCCACGAGCAGAAAGCTATGATGTGGTGAACATTGTAATTATCTACTGTCTGGGTTTACTACATCTATAGTTTGTATGTGTTTACCAAAAAATAATATGTTTAAGTATGCCTATCAGTTATCTACTAACCATAGTACAAGCTTTGCTTAGTTTAGGATTAGATGGCATTGTGTTAAATGTCCAGAATATTTATTTATTTAAAGGGTTTGAAAAACTAAATCGACTCATCCTGAAATTACTTTTGTGTTCTAAGACTCCCTATTTCAAGCTCTTTTCTTGTCCTGAATATGAATTTGTCTCTATTCATTAAACGTTATAATTGGTACATAAGTTTTTTAAATTTATAGACAGGAGACAATGGAATGCCGGATAGATACCTGGTAACCAACACGTTGACCAAAGACGTTAGAAACGAGGACTTGAGAGACTTCCTCCAGGAGTCCATTGAGGAGTGCTTCCAAATACTTGATAATGGTATGTTGAAATGACATACTTTGTACAGGTGTTGTGTAGTGAAAATTGCTATAAACTGTGATGTGGTGAGGTAGATGTAGGTAATTTAAAGCTTACACAGAGAAATGTAGACCAAATTAATCTTGCCATGTATTATGGTATTAAATGGAAACAAAATTTTTAGAAAGTAGTGCCATTAGTAGAAACAATATTTTTCTCAGCGAGAAATCTGTGTTTTTGCCAATGTTTCTGGGTATTTATTTCGATCACAATATTTCTTAATTTTTAAACGATATTTTTTAAAAATTTGATAATTTTTCAGAGAATACAGAAGACAAGTGTGAATTTTCTAAAAACCTCCTAATCTGTTTATCTGAAAAAGGACGGTCTAATTGTGACGATTGGAAGGATGATATACAATTTACTTAAAGATTATTAATTTTCACTTATAACATTATGAATTCGTATAATTAAATGCTCACTTTTTGATTAGTTGCGTTTTAATTATTTAACCATACATAAAGGCGAAATTACATTGGTCCATAAGTCGGTCGATTAATGTGTGCGGGGCTCATCGCATTCGGAATAACGACTAATGAAATTAGTTACTGACTTTATAGCGTACACTACAAAAAAATCCCACACCCCACATGCGGCTCCAATCGACTAATGTAAATGTACCTTTAATGAAACAAAATCTACAAAAAACATAATGATAATCAATATACTCAAGATAGGTCTATTTTATTCTATATACTAATATATAATACATATATGAAATATTTACCTCTAGTCTTGCATCATTTTTCGCTGTGGCCCTTTCGATTTCTGTCTGATTATTGTATGCTTTAAAATCTCGATCTTGTATAAACGTAATAAGCATTAGTTTGAACTCTGCTTTATCCTGATCGTCGGTTATATCAAACTCGTCTTTATCCCAAGTTTCTAAGAAGGTATTCTTCTGGTGTTCATACAGTGATTGTAGGTTATCTAAGCGTTGTGATCCTATTCCTAAAATATGGTGGTGATAAATAATAATATATTTTGGAATTGCATACTACATGAAAAAGATGTATGCTACAAATTACAAAGGAAGGAACGCATCTAAATATAATGTCCTGTGGTCTTAAAATCTTGGTTGTCTGGCAGAGATCGAGCGATAAGGCCACCCTTTGTACTTTGCGTGTTTATATTTTATTGTTATTTTTTTACTTGACAATGGTGTACAATTAAGTATTTTTCATTCATTTGTTCAAAGGAATAATGATTAAAGTTTCAAAAAATATTATTCCATTTTCACCGGTTTCTTATATTAGAAACAACTGCAATAATAATCTCTTGGTACATTTCCATACTTAGAAAATAGCTCAACGTTTCGGTATGAGCCTGGAATGCCCGTCGATGTTGTTCGTCGGAGTCCTCGATGGCTCTCGTCAACGATCCTATGAGGCGGTTCTTTCGCTCCATGAGGAAGTTGAAACTGGACATCATACCCTGAAACCATGTGCTTTAGAAGTTCTTTTTTTTACTTTATTAGGTACATTTACACTTTGTGTATGCCAGCACCATCGTACCCTAATCCTACTACGATGTATGGATGTTTGTTACTCTTTCTTATGATGAAATAATAACTGAAATAATAACTTGGTACACATACAGGTAAGGGTTCAGAATAACATATAGGCTACTTTTAAACCCGGAGTTGCCACGGGATCAGACGTTACGCGGGTGAAACCGCGGGGTGCGGCTAATGCTTACATAAATCTACTAAGTTCTTATTGTAGAATTTTGACGACCCGATTGGCGCAGTGGATATAGCAATTGTATATAGCGCCAGAGGGTTTGGCTTCGATCCAGTAGAAAATTATAATGTGAAGAACATTGTAATTTTCTATTATCTGGGTGTTCATCTATCTATATATGTCTATAAGTTTTCTAGTTTCCGTAGTACAAGCTTTTTGCTTGGGACTAGATGGCGTAGTGTCAAATGTCTTTTAATATTTATATTTATTTATAATTCGTATGGTTTTATCAGATCTAATCATCTCCTATGTTTAATTGCAACCACTCAACTTTCTGCGATTGAAACAATGTATTTTGTAACTAATTTAAAGTTAATAATCATAGAAAGTTTCAGAAGAAAGAATTGTAGAGAAAAGCAATTAGCTAATATTTATGATGCTAAGTTATAAGTAACTCCTGCTGTAAATTAAGAATTTTTTATGTAAATAGAGTGCAGTTACCTGAATTTCTAAATCCATTTGTTGACATTTTATTCTTCGTAAAATATACCTCCATTCTTGATTTATTTTCGCTGTATTTATTTTGCTGAATGTTTCTTCTTTGTCTAGTTTATTCTGCACATAGGATAAACATTTTAAATAATTTATTAAAAAGTAGTTATATTCAATTATGTTTATAAATATGTTTTAGTAAATAACAAAGTGCCGAGAACTGTCTCTGAAAAAGAGGGATAACGATCAATTGTACCCAGGCCCATCAGAGGCCGGGCAAGCACCTGTAGCACCTGGTTTTGCAGGTGTTTATGATCCACATACTCCTTTGTTTGCTCTGCCATAAGTCCAAGCATTAAGCATTTTAGTCTTCTCTTCTTGTTAGATAAAACTCTTAAGAAGTATTTCTTAAATTCCTCACCTTAATGAACCTCGCCACCAGCTCCTGTTTCCTCCTTCGAGCCTCCTCTTCTACATCAGCACGGTGCTGCAGGTACCTCGCTCGTTCCTCGTCTGACATACGAGCTAACTTATTTACTTTGCTCTTTTTTGGCATTTTTTAAATCTTTTTTATTCGCGTATGAAAAGCTTTAAAGTCGTTGTTGCGTCTTGTATTTGCACCGGATAGTGTAAATATTATAAAAAATAATGTTAAATATTCTCATGTAAGTGAATATGTGTATTCTCAATGACAAATAAAGTATCTTTAAACAGAAAAGCTTGAGCACACGATTGGTTACAATCAACAATCAGTATTGAAGTATTGAACAAACGAAGTTAAACGCTACATAGCAACTGATGATTGGGTTCTTAGGTTGGAAGGTTATAGGAGTAACATAAATAGTAGTACTTTGATAAATATGCAAGTATTTTCATATTTATTAAATTTCTAATTCAGGTTAGGTTAGAATTAGATCTTGTGGTCGAATATTTTCCTGATCATAAGTAAGTATGTAAGCGTTAGGACTCTCACCTAGGAAAGTTAGAATCCAATAATAACAATGTATAAATAAATAATTTATATAGAATGTCTACTTTATAAAAACTTTTTCATATTATTTGACGAAGTAACCATAGTAACACATTTGTTGACTAAACATTTCTAATTGCTCAAAATACGAGTGTAAAGTTGCGATAGTATTTTTTGTTTTATTTTAATATAGTTATAATAATGGACACTTTATCATCCGGAACAATCCAATCGTCGACATTCTCGGAAAGCTCAAGAACTGGTAGCAGTAAATCTCACGGGAGCGCTAAAGATGAACCGGATTTTACGAAGGATAACGGTAAGGTGCACGGTATTCTTTGTTAATTATTTACTTTATTGAGAACTAGCTTTTCTCTGCAGTATAGCTATCGTTGTAGGTATTCATCATCTTATCCACCTTATAGCCTACCGGTATACAATATTTGGTCAAAATCTGTTCCGGACCCCTATTCACAAATCCAATTTGGGTCGGAACGTAGACGGAAAAATATGAATTTCGTTACGATTTTCGACACATCCGATCCGATCCGATCGGATTCATATTTGTGAATAGGTAGGGGGCCAGAAGTTGTGACGTTTAACACGCAAACATTCAAACCCATAAACATCGAATCTTGAACATTTGAAATATTAGTAGGATACCTGGTATTTCCTTCTAATCTTGTTGAAAAAGAAGATAGATAGCTTTACTTTACGAAAAGTATGTATTTTAATACTTGTCCTAATAGTACGTAGGTACACCACGATAACATTTTTTTAATTAAAGCATTTTGATTTTTTCATTGATACAACGCGAATAACAACAACTGCTGCAAAATCTCAGATAGAGATGGCAATGTCTATTCATATAATTTTCTATTATTTAATTAATATCAATATTACTCACCCCGAAACTCACCTCGAAACTCACCTTCACTCACGCAGGTGTACATAGATAGGACCATACGTCTGGTAACAAATGTTCAAAGATTAAATGGATTCCAGCCGCTTCACCCATCGACCTCGAGTGTCACATACAAGCAGAAAGAATTACAAAGATCCTCGACGAAGCGATCTATAAAACCAAGCTGGCCTTATGTCTTCCAAACCTGGTGCAAGAGTACCGTACCCTCAGCTCTATACTAACACCGCAGCATATGGAGGACTTGATCTTTATTTTTGAGCAATATGATAATCCATTGTTTTCCACAAGTTTGTTGAATATGGCGGCGATGGAGGATATTAAAGCAGTAAGTGTAGAAAATAACCGTTATACAGTCTAAAGAAACACGAAACTGTCGCGTACAGAGCGCTCCAGATTTCCTTCGATAAATGTCGACATTTTCTGTTCGTGTTGTGGGACACGTCTTTCAAGGGTGGCGACTTTTTGTTTGTGTAAAATTTAAAAGTGTATCGTCGATATGTATATTAATATATTACATTGTAAATGATTCCGCACAAAAAGCAAAGGTTATTTATTATACCTAATGGCAAACATGAACACACACGCTCTCTTTAAAAGCTATGATGTTTACTTCCCAGTGTGTACAGAATTTGTCAGCGCTCTGAGGCTATTTTTCAAACGTAAAAAGTCGCACCACTGTATGATTTTATAAACTCGTGTGGTATAATTCTATCAATACTCTAAACTTTACAATAGCGATAGATTAGTGATTAAAGATTTTTAATGTTATTTTAACTATGATACAAATTTTCTTTAGCTCGAGATAGACAGACGGTGTAAACAATTTTATTTTTAATCTTAAAACCGAGACATTTTTTTTTCATTTCAGGGTGATGTATCATTAAAAAATAGATTGAATCCAGAGCTGGGACACCTCATGTACATTTTAAATAGCTACCCGCAACTTAAACCAAAAGTTGTAGAAATGATAGACGAGGTTTGATATTCACTTTTGAATGGTATTGCATACTTTAATTAACATTTACGTAATTCATTCAGAACTGTCTTTTACAGATGAAGCAAGAATATACGGAATTTGTCGAAGTAAGTAAACTGAAGTAAAATCTTGAATTATTTTAGTTCTGAATTTATAAAAAGCGAATAGTAAGAAATATTTTTGTAATTTTTTAACTGTCGAAAGATGGACTTACAATTTGATTTAAGCTAGGCGTCACAGGTCGGCATCCTACTATGGGATTATTTCTTTCTATAAATCCGTACGCTGCAGACCTATGACCTGTTTGACATTTCGTTCAACCACCTTATGGAAACAACTTCCACATGCGGCATTTCCAAACGGATACGGCTTGGGCACCTTCAAGAAACGAGCGTACTCCTTCCCTAGAGGCTAGCAGTGCTAGACTAGCACCCACGAATATTCATGGCATAGCTTTTATGGCTCCCTCTTTAGCCATAAAAATAATCTATACAAATAATATTACGACTCGTCGAATATGAGACGTACCTACTTCTTTTCTTTGGTTGAAAACCGTTTTCCTGATACAGACCAGGCGAAGAGTTCCCGGCCTGGAGTACTTACTAACGTTCGAGCAGTTTCGGGACTTGATGGTGAAGCAGATGGAGACCACAGCAGCGGACGAGCTGGCCGCCAAGCTCAATACGAGGAAGCTGGAGGGATCTAACGAGAAATTGATTGAGAAAATTAATGGTACTTCTACAGAATAGCGTCTGTTTTTGCCATAGATAATTGAAAAACGCTTTATTATTTTGTTATGTTAAAAAATGAGATAGAAATCAAAATAAAATCGTTGGATTATGGATTGATGGATTATGGATATATTATTATTACGTTTAACTGATTTGTTGTTTTTTCTATGACAATATCATAATAAGTTATATTATTATCTTACAATACTAGGGAGTAAGGGGTGTCCGAAAACCAGCGCTATTCGAGACAATGATCCCAAATAGCTTTTTGTCTCCACTATTGTTTTTTTTTTGTTTAAGTTGAAGTAAAATTCCTTTTTTCGTGGAAAAATAAAATTTTATTTAGTTTTTATTTTATCATTTGTTTAGAATATACCCAGTCGTTGAAAGAAGAAAGTGAGAGTTTTGAGGAAACAATGAAGATAAAAACTGAAATTATAGCCAAGTTGGAACACGAGCTGGCCATCCTCAACCGTGATGCTGACTTGAAGTTGAAGAAGAAAATGTATGTGAAAAAGATATAATTATATGGAACTATAATCCGAACGTGGGTGAATTCATTACAAAAATACATTTTATTTCAAATACTGAAGTATTTTATAGCAACTACTCGAGTTTCTTGCCGGTTTTTTCTTGGTAGAGACTAACGTAACGAATCGGTGGTAAATCAAAAAATATATTACTTAATTATGTAAATGTAAATGACGTTATAAAAGCGCCTCGAATGAGGCCAATTTTGAAAATATACATTTTGACTTTGACTTCGACTTACCTTTTTTTTGTTATCTGCGGTAGGTATAATTAAATAGTATCAATCAGGAAGTTATGGAAAATTATTATAGATTATAGGAATATAACATGGAAAATGTAGGTTGATGCTTAGTAATCCGCCATTAGCTGGAAAGTTTGTAACATTTCAAAAATAAATATTAGAAGGGTATAGGGACCTATTATGGTCTTCTTTAATTAATGTATATACTATGTATTTTTTAAGTTTTGTTTTAATTATGTACTTGTATTTTATTCCTTGTAGTAGATAGCTATGAGCAAGTTTAATGTTAATTTACTGTATTTTTCAAATGATGAAAAAACTACCTTTATAATTTTAAAATGGAAATTACCAGACAGTAGTTTTTGTCTTTTTTAGCTTGGATTCAGATCGTCAAATGGTGTTAGCGACCCGGGCGCACCTGGTTAAGAACGAAATGCTCAAAGAGGAGGAGGTGGAGATCCGGGAGCTGTACGAGAACATCCTCAGGAAGAACCTGATTGACGAGAAGAATCAACGTGCACGGCGGTAATGTATCATCGTGTACTTTAAAGAAAGAAAGGAGGACAGAAAGAAACATTTATTTCAACACACTTAATACACTTCTATATTAGATTATAACAGCTTTTACATTATTTGACCTGAAAACAACAGAATCGAAATATTAACAAAAAACGCCTGTAGTAACAGCTATATTCTTGATTGAGTGTTACTTGGATTTGCGGCTAAAGTATTGTTTGGTAATAGTATAGAGTTGATTAAATATTGCTTAAGATACTAAGTAGGTACATCGAAGATTGCAATTTCAATTTTATACACGCATGTTTAAGTTCTTTTATATTTTCAAGATTATTCATAAATATACAGGAATATAATTATGATTTTCAGTCATCATAATGTTATCCAAAAATAGTCATGAGGAGATGATAATATTAAACGCTAGGTGGCGCCACACGTCGTATGTTCGTGAATTTGTCATGTACTTTACATATATACCCGATAGATGTCACTCTTATGTTCTAGCCCGCGCTTAAACAATTTTTTCATGAAGCATTAAGTAGTTCGAACAAATATCTTCGGGTATCGCTTCTCGGCCTTTTGGCTAAGATCAAAGTGTAGTATCTGTTCTTTTCAGCTTAATATCTGAAAGTTCCCGCATAGCGGGACCAGTATATTAAACTGATTTTTGTAAACCGACGGGATGTTCGGGGCTCGCTCCACTCCCGTCACGGGTCGGCCCGGCATTGCAGTGCCGCCGGGATTGGCCCACATAATTATAAAAACACAACTACTTTATAATGGAAAGAGAATTTGATTAAATCAAGCTCTTAATAAATGTCATCAGTGATTACATATTATTTTATCTCTATTTAGTCAGTTTTTTCCTTCGTATATAGTTATATTTTTCGTTGATTTCAACCCTTATAAATTATATTGTACGGTTTTTGAAAGTTCTGTTTTGTTCCTTCATTATTTGGCCAGTGTTCAACTGTTCACTATTGGAGCTTCAGCTTAAGAATGTAACAGTTTAAATATTTATTCAATTTATGTGTTATTGGACGGGCTTTTTTATTCAATATCTCTAACTTTATTATAGTAGCCAAAACAGGGCACTGTACCCATTTTTTGCATTTTTGTTAAAAAATATATTTTTATAGGTTTAAAGTTGAGACGCAGTTATTATCATGGCTGCAAAAATATGACTTGGAAATGGGAGATAAGCAAGTTGAGCTCGACGAATTTACGGAGAAATATGAAGATGAACTTCAGAAGTGTGAAGATCTTGAGGTTGGCTAAGTTTTAATTAATATAGTATTATAACAAACACTTTGATTTGTTAAAAGAATTTAATTTAAAATATAAAACATAAAACAAAAGAAACAAAGAACAATAGGTAAAATATTAAAACACAACGAAATACTAGCGCGCGCGTCCGGACGTAAATCGTCTATCTTCCTACGACGCTTCTCGAAAGCGTCGTTTTTTGGCGCGCGAGAATCAAAAACCGCGGCGACCAATCACGGCGCATTGCACGGGAACGTTCAGAAACGAGGAAGAATCACGGCGTAAAACACAAGCCGTTACAGTATTATATTATCTGCGGTTTTAATATAGCGCAATCAAACATATAAATACTAGTCGCAAGTTTTAATTAAGAAAATATAAAAATTGAGTATAAAAATAATTTCGAATTAGCAAATATTTTGCTTGTAGAGTAACCAACAGATGCATAAATACACTTACTGACATCAATCTATAAGTAACTCGTCGTTGATTTTCAGTGGTTAAAAAATTAAAAATACATTTAATTTCAGGTCATATAAAATATCATCTCATTATACATCAAATATAATGTGGTATCAGTCATTTGAAATTTAAAAAATATATATATTTTTATTAATATCTATTAAAATATATATTTCCAGATAAAACTAGCTGAACAAGACAAAGAGTATCTCCCGCTGATGGCGGAGCGCGAGGAGGAGTACCACCAGGAGATGACGGAGAAGATGACCAAGTTCCTGCTGGAGCACGCGGCCAGGGTCATCCAGTGCGCCTGGAGGGACGTGCTGGCGAACCGCGCCGAGAAGAAACGGGTGAGACAATATATCAGATGACACAAGCGAAACTAGGAGTACTACCACCAGGAGAAGATGACCAAGTTCCTGCTGGAGCACGCGGCCAGGGTCATCCAGTGCGCCTGGAGGGACGTGCTGGCGAACCGCGCCGAGAAGAAACGGGTGAGACAATATATCAGATGACACAAGCGAAACTAGGAGTACTACCACCAGGGGAAGATGACCAAGTTCCTGCTGGAGCACGCAGCCAGGGTCATCCAGTGCGCCTGGAGGGACGTGCTGGCGAACCGCGCGGAGAAGAAACGGGTGAGACAATATATGAGACTAGATCATATAATATGACTTTAGTTATACGTTTAGACGCCCTAGTGTCAGCGGGGAGTGAGGTTTCAAATAGGAGAAAGGGGACAAATAACGACGCCCCTCTATACTTCCTGCGAAGCACAGTTTGGGAACCTCTAGGCTAAGGTTAAGCGCGGATCCGCTCCCGTAGCATAATGTTATATACCTCTACTTATATATATAGCCCATGTTACTCGTGGATGATGTAGTTTTGACGACCCGATTGGCGCAGTGGTTCAGCAATAGTCTATTGCGCCGGAGGGTATAGGTTCGATCTCCACGAGTAGAAAATTATGATGTGATAAAAATTGTAATTTTCTACTGTTTGGATGCTACTTTATCTATAGTATGTATGTATTTACAAAAAAAAAGTATGTTTTAGTATGTCTATCAGTTGTCTGGTATCCATAGTACAAGCTTTCCTTAGTTTGGGTCTAGATAGCGTTGTGTTATATGTCCAAGAATATATATTTATATATTAGTTTTCAAATGGTGAAAGAATTTTTTTAATCGGTCCAGTGGTTTTTGAGCCTATTCATTACAAATAAACAAAATTTTCCTCTTTAGTATAGTTAATACTAACGGCACTAGGAGTACCGCCAGGGGATGACGTTTTAAGTGTAGCATGAAGGATGTTTTCTATGTTAAGATGATGATGTTTGTAAGATGTTTATGTTGTGCCAAAAAGTATTTATTGGATTATGAATTCTAGTTTACGGGTTTAATTCGGATTGAAATAGTTGTCCGAATTACTTTTTTCAAACAAATACACAACATTAAATGACGGAAACCCACATCAAAATTGGGCAAATTTAAATTTGAGCTATAATACTAAATTATTACTTAAACAGAAAATAGGACTATAAGATTGATATATTTTTTGAGGTCATTTCAGAAACCTGTCTTCGTCATTTTTTATTTGCCTACGTTGTTATTTTTATCAAGTGTGTAAAATTTGTTATTGCATAAGGAAACTTGACATATAAATGATTAAAATTCGTGTTAATTTTTTTTTAAACAGCTGAAAGGCAAGGGCAAAAAGGCGAAGAAGAAGGCATAAATCCTACCTTTTCAATACGATATCTCCTGAATTATCCTTTCCTTGATCCTATATCCAATCACAATTTATCATTTTCAGTTGAAAAAGTTGCAGAAAAAGATGCAGGCCGCCGCAGCCGCCGCCGCCGCTGCAGAGAAAAAGGGCGGGAAAAAATGACACAACCGTCTTTCATATTTTTTTTATTCTTGTATACATGGCATAGACAATACTTGTCTATTATGGTTATTAAATATTTTTAAATGCAAAAGCTGCCTTTTAATTTTATCACGTTCCGCCAAAAATAGTGTAGCATTATTTTTTTAATAGAAACAATTAGTATGCTGTAAGAATGCAAATAAAAAATTAATGTTAATAATTGATTATTCTCTTAACTGCACAATTAAGTACTTTCCAATAAAATATTTAAGTAGCTTGTTTATACTTTAAGATTTAACTACATTTAACTCTTAAAATAAATAAAATATTAAGGTTTTATAATATTCATGCTTTTGTTTTGTCATCAAAACATAATCGCATTGAGCTCGAAAAGATGAATTACTGATTAATATAAGTAAAATGAGTAATAATTATTTTTTATCTTACTTTACAAGCGAAAAGTATTTTTTATACAGTTGATATGACTTTTATTACTGTATTGATCATTATACTTCTTTAATGAATAAGTACACTTTTTGTAATATAATCAATGGCAAATTATATACTTTCACTATATAAATTGATTTATATGAAGACTAAGTTTTAAGAACATTTCAAAACTTCTTCGCTTTTATCTAAAATTTTGTAAGCGACATCTCTAAAGATGCTTTATTTGACCAGCACTTGTGTGACATTCTATACAAAGAATATTAAGTACTTGAATACTTGAATATAATGAATGTCGATCCATCAAATACGATGCCTCCGATGCGTCTTAACTACATTTATCATCGTAACTCTCTTTTTCTGCGCACACACTTGTGCACTATAATTTCTCCCGCGCAGTTGGCTGATCTCTGTAGAGATTGGCCGCCATGATCGAAATTTGGTTAGGAGGAACGTTTTACTTTTTTTTTATCATCGTAAGTCGCATACAATCGGATCTCACAAGACCTTTCATTTTCCACTCAATACATTTTTCTTAACTTCAAGTATGGAATATATTCATATAATAAATACATAGTAAATCTTTTATAAAATTACAAATTCTCATTATCATCCAAAACTTTCAAATGGCGTATAGCTCTAACATCGATGAGTGTGTCTGAAGAACTCTTGGTTGTGGGGACGAATGATATCGCACGACGCGCTCGCTCCCCGTTGCGGAGGACCGGGTTCAAATCCTGTTAAATATTAACATCATTATTATTATTATTGAAGACTAGCTGATCCGCACGGCTTCCCTCCCGTAGCATAATATTATATACTATCTATTTTCCGGGATAAAATATAGCCTATACGATTCGGAAGAATCCCTCTAAGTAATGGTAAAAGAAATTTTGAAATCGGACCAGTAATTTTAAAGCCTATTCAATACAAACATACAAAAATACATTGGTTTCCTCTTTATAATATTAGTATAGATTATAAGTATTAGTACCGTTAGGTAATATTTATATAATAGTAAAGTGACGTTTTAAAAGAAACTTATTTTAAACAATATTAATATAATTCTTGAAAAGTTTCAGCTGTGACGATATATTATAAGCCACAAAATTGTGATGGTTTATTATTTACAACCATAATATCTTCTGTTTATTTTTAGAGATTACTAGCTGTTTCGCGCGGCTCCGGTCCCGTAGCATAATATTATATAGTCTACGTTACTCGTGGATAATGTTACTTCTGAATAAAAATCGGTCCAATCGTTTTTGAGCCTATACATTACAATCCAACAAACAAAGTATTGGCGAACATTATAAATAAATTCCCCAACAACCGAATTCGAAGGGACGGAACTCAAACTAGTTTAAATGTCAAATTATGGTTATTAAATTTTTTTTAATATTAAAGGTTGTGTGGTGATCTTTTGTGACTATAAATTGTATTTAAAAAAGAGATCACATAAAAATTACTTACTCTAAGTTGGACGTGCAGAGCATTAGCATTATGTTCAGTCTTCTGGATCTTCTCCTGGGCCGCCCGCAGCTCGGAATCCAACTTCTGCTTCTCTTGTTCCAGCTCTTTGAGACGACGTTCAGCTTCTGTAAATTGACATTCAAGGTTCATTATTCGATTGTAATCGGCATGCTGAATTGCGTAGGCACTTAATTTGTAATTGTATCAGTCTGCTGCACGTCAGCTGTGAATGGACAATGAAGAAAACAAAAAAGATTATTGTAATATATATTTTGTTATCCATTTTATTTTAATTGCAAATTGTCGTTTTATTTATTTTTTTTGAATACCTTCAACTGAACTATACATTCAAAGATAAATATAAAAACAGAAAAATGTAAGTCGTGTAAGTAAGATTACGAAGTACATTTTTGTCAGGCAGGAGAACAAATGAAACAATTTCTATGCATGTTGAAAGACATTAAAAAATCTGAAAATGTATGTTTGCTCACCTCGATATTGTGCTTCTTTTTCAGCTTGTAGTAATTCGAATTGTTTTCTTTTAAGTCTTTCTTCTTCTAACATTCTGTTCTGTTCCTCTTGGAGCCTCTCTAGTTCTTCTCTCCTCTCCCATTCTTCTGCTAGCACTCTAAACAAATTACAGCATGTTGAGAGAAAGGTTGTTTAAAAACTTTATTTTAATTTCGAATTACACTATAATTAATTATGATCTCCTGTGTTATTTTCAAATCTTAAGAAGTAGGCGTAAGTATTATTGAACACCCAAATTAGAGTTTAATTAATATTCTATTAAAACCAAAATTAATATAAGATCTCTTTACCTGGCTTGTAATGCCCTAACAATTTCTTCATCTCTTTTAGCCTGCGTCTCTTCTTGTAATAATTTCTCCAGCTCAATCTGCGCGTGCTTCAATTCTTCTAACTTCTTATTGTCTTGTTGTGCTAACTCGGCCAATTCCTACCCAAGGAGCAAAAAGTA
>LQNK01000427.1:0-18898 GCA_001586405.1 Phoebis sennae | reverse complement strand
GTGTTCTTGTACACTAATTATACTACCCGGTGTAACAGTCTACACCTTAATAGAAGGTTTATATGTCTTTTTAAAGATATAAGATTAAGTTATAGGACAATTTTGCTCCTTGGGTATAAACAGAAAATGGTAAGTACTCCCAATATACAGTTTTTTTTAACTAGTTCGGGATTCTATGGATTCATTTGATCGTGTACCAAGTTTTTCATGCTAATATATAAATTTGTATTTGTATTGCTTTAATAGCTTATCCAATTACGTATCCGCATTCGCTCCCGTAGCATAATGAGATATTTAGCCTAAATTCAAATTTTTTTTTTTTCAAATTCAAAATCTTTATTTGCTCGAATACATGGTATGAAAGGTGTTACAAAAAATTGTTCAACATGTTTCGCTGTAACAGTCACAGCATGCAAAATAAATTTGTCCTATAAAATATAGCCTATGTTACTCGTCGAGGTAGTAGTAGTATGTAGTTTTCGAATGGTGAAATAATTTTTACAATCGATCCAGTAATTTTGTGAGCCTATTCATTACAAGCAAACAACCAAACAAAGAAACAAATAAACAAAGTTTCTTCTTCATAATATTAGTGTAGATCATTAACTAGATATTAAAAGAAGTAATATGCTAAGGGATTCCCAAGCTATGCGTCGCGAAGACTTCATTGCTTCCCCTCCCCCCATTGATTCGTCCCGATTATCTGTCCCCTTAATCCTATTGGAAACTATAACTCACGCCCCGCTGACACTATGGCGTCGAAACATATAACTACACTCATGGGCGTACCCAGGTTCTGGGCTAGGGGAGGGCAAATCAATTTTTTTAAGCCAGGCCGGGGCGGCCACAGACCATAGAGTGCCACAGACCCGAGCGTGGAAGTAAGATGGGCGCGCCGCGCGGTTTTCAAAAGTTAATGCAAATAAATATATACTTCTTTCTCCTAGACTTTTCTCCCGTTTCTCAGTCGGGGTCGGCTATTTAACCTAAGGGAATTGACGAAAGCACTGGTTTTTTTCAAAATAATGTAAATATATTGTACTGCAAATTAAAAATTTTTTATCAATAACAATAGAGAGTAGAGAGGTATACGATATCCAGGGGGGGGCAGCTGCGTACGCCTGGGTACGCCCATGACTACACTCATAAGTGCGTCGCGGATTGAAAAATTTTGGGAACCCCTGTTATAAAATATAGCCTATGTCACTCATAATGTAAATACTCATACTCTTGGATAATGTAGCTTTTGAATGGTTGGTTAATAATATAATAGGCTAAGTAATTACAAAACCATTAAACGTGTACATTATAATTAATAAACATTGTCTCACTTATCGTTAAATCAATAAATAAATAAATATTCTTGGACATTTAACACAACGCCATCTAGTCCCAAACTAAGCAAAGCTTGTACTATGGAGACTAGATAACATCAATATATGCTAAATAATATTAGATGCCTAGAGACACAGTACCTGTGCTTGTGCCTCTGCAGCTAGCCTCGCCCGCACTTCATGCTGTAGTCTGGCCCTGGTCTCCCGCACTTCCT
This sequence comes from Phoebis sennae, assembly GCA_001586405.1. Taxonomy (NCBI): domain Eukaryota; kingdom Metazoa; phylum Arthropoda; class Insecta; order Lepidoptera; family Pieridae; genus Phoebis; species Phoebis sennae. Next base: position 17,349 of record LQNK01000427.1, on the reverse strand, counting down.
GCTCCCGCCTCGCGCCGGCCCCTCGGCGGCCCGCACGAGCTCTTCTTTGGTAACCCTCAGCTCCTCCTGATACGGCAGCTGCTTGGCGTAATGCAGATACCCATTGGAGACGACTCCTTAAAGAAGGAAATATATTGATCATCGTTGTTCTAGAATTCTGAAACCTACTCTTGTTCTGCGATGGTAAACGTGAATGTGATGCAAAATTGATCATTTCTAACACGCTTGTTTTCAAACCTAAGGTCTTCGCTCCCGTACGCAAACGCACCGTATATATATATATATATATAATAGCCTATGTTACTCGTGGATGATGTAGCTTTCGAATGGTGAAAGAATTTTTAAAAACCTATTCATTATAAACAAAACAAAGTTTTAAAGTTTTCCTCTTTATAATATTAGTGTAGATTATTTTACATGATTAATAGCCCGACTTTTCGAACACTCTATAGCGAGCATGGTCAAGTGTGACTGAGATGACATTTCTCTTCAAGAATTATGTTTTAAAGCTTGATTATTTAATTCTAATAGCCATTTTCACTTACTTATGATCCTGTGTACCAAACTCAAAAGTTCGTTCAGGTGTGATTAACTGAAACTTTTGTATCTTGCCGTCTCCCACAGCAGCTTCTACGGAACAGTACTCGTCAATGGTAATTCTACCACACTGCTCCTTCTGGGACGAACTCTTGTAGTATGTGAGGGCGCAGGGCTGGAGAACGCACCAGTACTCTCGCATTGTTGGCAGTAGGTAGCCACGTTTGAAGAGGTAACCCTGAAAAATGCCAAGACCTTTGTTAAAACTCTGAAGTAGCTAAACTTTTGAAACGAACAGTGGCTTTTTTTGATTTACAATATTAAGTCATGCATAAACATGTGTTTTCTAAAGAATGCAGCTGATCTTATTATGAGACTGATACATTTATCACTATTTTTCACATGAATGAAGTTCATTTAAAGTCACATTATTCTTACCTTCTTTATTATATCCTCTATGAACACATCGTATATCTCAACAACAGCTTCAACCAGGGCCTCAGAATGCAATTGCTGGTCGCAGCAATACTTTGCTTCGAGAACAGCCAAGAACGCTGCCCATTTGAAGTGGCCTATCGAAGAGCCGAGAGCTTCCCAGTCGGCCGCGTCCCACCGCAAGCCCAGACAGTGCACTAACTGTTCAGCAACTAGACCTGCTTCTGAGGGCTGCAGAACCACCTGAAGACATTGAACTAAAGTTACTGTGGAATAATTATTCTTTAATGAGACCTTTTTAACACGATAGCAAGAAGAGAAGAGTATGAAAGAGACTAGGAGCTTGGTATCAAAGTCTGAGCTCCTTACTGAAATCCTGTACGGACCGGCCCTCGACTTCTTGGAGCAAAAGTAAGCCACCGTGAGGTTTAAGTAAGTAAGAGTCTGTCATAACCCTACTGCCTCCCCCGAGGTAATAGGGTATCTATGCAGGATTTCCTCCTGTTAAAAAAAGGTATCAATAGTTTTCTTTTGTTTCCTCTCGGAGTATTCAAAAGTCAAATTACTAAGATTTAACATTGAAAAATTGCTTATTAAAGGTTGCTTTGGTGTTTTTCACGGTTACATATAACCGCAAAGGTTGACATGTGGGCACACCCTTGCGAAGGTAGATTGTTTATTTTAACATTTCATTATACTACAAATATTTTCAGTCAGAAAATTAAATAAGAAGACTTTATACTACATTATTGGTCGAGACAAAGGATGGAATTTTAAAAACTTTGTTTCATAATTATACTGACATCAGTTTTAAAGATAAGCCTGTTTATAAAATGATACAAAGTACCTAATAAAAATGTAACGAGTCGTCTAACATTATTTCTAAGAAAAAAGTCAAACATCGTTGAATAATCCTGTGTTATGTATTTGCACAGTGAATAAGAGCATACAATGCTTACTCATTGTCTTTGTTTTCATTTTTGTATCACGACCTAGTTTCTAAGTTTTTAGATCTTGAGTACTATATAGGCTAGGACTGAGGGAGTTACCACTGCCACACATAAAATGGTAGATTTAATAAAATAAAATAAAGAAATTCTGGGACATTTAACACTACGCCATCTAGTTCCAAACTAAGCAAACCTTGTACTATGGAAACTGATAGAAATACTTTAAGTATTTCTTCATACATTTTTTGTAAATACAGACACAAAAAAGCTAATAAACACATCATTTTTTTATTCATGGGGATTGAACCTACACTCTATAGACTATTGCCACTATGTAGGAGCGCCAAGTGCCTTATCCTCTCTTATTCCATTCCTGACAATTAAAAAGGAATCGAATAAGAGAGGATGGGGGTGAATCTGACATCCGCCAGATTATAGTTTTTTGAAATAATAAATAATAGATCTCTGAAAGTCAGAAAAGACTTGAGACACCACTAGTGCTGCAGGTGTTCATTCGATGGTCACTTAACTTCATGACTCATACTCCTTTGCTAATTGTCAAAAAAGTACTGCAGATGGTTACATAAGCGTCCCACATTTTCAGTCCATCTAACAGGACATTAAATGTTATTAAGACAATTCTACGAACGATGTGAACGACCGGAATGATATAAAAACATGTGGCTTGCAAGTGGGAGTCGTGAACTAATTAATGTATAATTGTATATGATATTACGCTATGACGTCTTTCGTACTCCGATTGTTATTGAAATTAGCTTCGCGATGTCTGGTGAGGCTCATCATAGACAATTACCGTTAGTATTTAGTATGGCAGTAATAAATATTCGGTAGTTTACATACCATTTTTATTTTGAATCATGGCTGAGATAAGATGAGATATTAGCTGTATAATATGGTCCTTGGACGTTATGAATATTTAACAAACCATTTTTAAAGATACTTTATTATGTATATCATTGGATATACATTTTTCTAATATCTTAGCAGTAGGTATTATTTATTAGATGTTATGACTATTATAAGCGTGAAAGTTTTGTTATTTTGCTTGGATAATGATTCGTTTTTTGTAATCGAATGGTAACGACCTAGATGTTTCAAACTACATCTCAAAAAACGATAATCGTGGTCCACGCATGTGCGGGCGGAAGCAAGTTACTTTATGAGGATATAATATAAATAATCTTTATAAATGGTGAGTCGCGTGCCACTTGGCTCGAGCAACAACCTGTAATTCAATACCATAATAATCTATAATGTAATGACTTGTCCCGATTGGATGATTCGTCATCACAGAGCCTAATATTTGGACTATAGGTTCCATTTTTGACGACGTTAGAACTTTTCCATATTCCCTCTTAAGAGGGTTACCTAAATAATTGATTTAATTAGTGGTTTTACACATTCCCTAAATTTTGATGGTATAGGTATTGAGGTTTTGGGTACTGATTTACAAATCCGATTTGGGTCGGAACGAAAAGGATTCCGTCAAAATTTGTATGAACTTTGTTCCGATTTTCGATAATTTCCGATCGGTTTCGCATCTGTGAATAGAATTTGAATTATAAAATTCCAATGTTGCTAGAAAAACAACCTTCACGGGGATTTATTAAGAAATGCTTCATTTATTTGCCTATGAGCGTGCGGATCAAGTACTCCATATTATTTAGAATAGAATAGAAAACATGTGTTCCCAAAAAAATAATACAATACAGATGGTACAAAATAACAGTTCTTATTACTAAAAAAAGGCTATATTACGGGTAAGAACCTGTATTCCCATCCCATTCCTCTTCCATCCTGTTATACTCATCTCCCAATTTCCTATCATTAATCCTCTCCCCTTCCTTCAAGCTGGCAAGGCATCTGCTTAGCTGTTGTAGATGTTCATGGGCTGCGGTCAGTCACTTAACATCAGTTGAACCGTATGCTCCTCTTGCCCGCTGTTACATAAAAAAAACTATATTCCTTTACTTACAACGTAACGGCTGGTATCATCAGCGTCCTGTACCAAGTCAGCTAGGAGGCAGAATATCCTGAACAGCTTGAACACGGAGTCGTCCTTAAAGATTGGCTTGTCTCGTGCTAGAAGGTTCTTACGGCATACGAACCAGCATACCTGGGCAAAGTAATATGTAATTTTAGTATTATATGACGTTTGTTAAAGGAACGTTTCTTAATATGAAATTATATAAATTCTTGTCTCAGTTACACCAATTATGAAATTTATGGATTAGGGTTATTTTTTCTTTTGTATTAGTTTTTAGGCAGATAAAATAATCTTATTTTTTGTCAGTAAGCTTGTTGTGTTTACCTATTAAAGGTGTGCAGTATACCTTGTATAAAATATATAATTAAGTATTTAGTGTAAGCAACAATGTAATATCTGTTTGGTGAACCTTAATAAATAAAAAAAATAAAATATAAAATACGTAAACATAAAAACCATGTACAATTCATGGTCAGATCATGTCGTCACCTTTCTACTGTTTACTGAAGTTTTATAATTTAAAGTCCTTGAAGTAGCCCGCGATTGGACGAATATAACGAACCTTTAAATAATACATAAATATCATACATTTATTTAACACTATTATTAGTCTAGTCCCAAACTATGCAAAGCTTGTACTATGGTAACTAGTTAACTGATAGATATACTTAAACATTCTTTTTTTGTAAATACAAACATACTATAGATAGATAAACACCGAGACACAAGAAAATTACAATGTTTATCACTTGATAATTACTCGTGGGGATCGAACCCACAGTCTTCGTCACATCCACCGTGCTAATCGGGTCGACAGGCTAAGGCTAAGCAACTAGAGAAATTAGAGAAAAAAGAAGATGTATTAGATAGAGCTACTCAAAATAGAAATACTATAACCGTAAACGATGACTAAGATCGCTATATAAAGTAAATAAATTAATGATAGGACACGCATGTCTTAGGAACGAATTGTTGTGCTCGACAATTTGCTCAGTTTCCGCGGTGATTTCATTTATCAGCTGTTTGACGTCATTCTTGTGTTTATATCTAAGAAATGCATTGTCATGCACATGCAACCATCCATTTTAAACACATTCTTAAGGTTTTTGAGGAAATCAATCAAGTTAATTCTATAATTGTATATATAAGGTTTTACATAGTGTTTCATTCGTTTACAGGGCATTCAGAACATGTTCCTAAACATTTAAAAATAAATCATATTTAATTAACTCGCCGGCTCTTTTCATTATTTTTTACGTGTTTAGGTATATGTTCTGAATATCCTGTATCCTGAATGCGATTTGTAGTAAAGATATTTTGACAAGCGTTGTTACATGTTCGCTTGTACTTATTTCATATGGACTATTTATTTATAAATATATAAAGACTGATTACGGAGGAACTATATCAGGCTCTCCACCTTTACATATTGGGACAAAACAAAAAAAATAATAAAATCAAATAATATAGGAGTAAAATATTTCGTTGCAGCTAAGCTCCTGCAACCTAACGACATCGTGTGGCGACGGGTTAGAATACGTGTGTGGCCACCCCATTTCTGCCCGTGGGTGTCGTAAAGACGTCAGTCTCTCTCTAGCACAAAAAAACTAGTCCATTACTCTCTTACCTCACTGATTTTCTTCTCAAACTCCCTAGCGACCGGCAAGGTGACAGTCTTGGGGAGTGAGCTGAACACCTCATGCTGCAGGTAGTAGCGGAACTCATCGAAGGTGAGTTCCTGTGATGACCTGAAGTGGTCCAGACCTTTCTCCACGCCGTATAAGTCTAAAAGGGTTCCGATGTTCGCTGTGAGGACCTGTGGAGGGTAAGAATTTATTGATTTTCAAATTATCTAATAGAGTAACAAACAAAGTAACTTTTCACTGATGGTACTGTTAACAAAAATGTAGGAAAAGTTTTATACATAAACGGAAGAAATAAGGTTAATAATTAAAAGGTTCTAGAACTTATAAATGGTTATTGAACTAGGTATACCCCGCGATTGGGGGTTTCGCGGAATATTGCTCCGGCGTACCCGTGAACCCCCCACAAGGTGTGTGAAGGAACATCGAGGGATTTTATTCGGTGCAAGTCCGACATAACCCGGTCGTTACTCCAGACGGCTGGGTATGCATTTCCCCTCGTAAAAATAAGGTGTACCCTACGATTTCACCCGCGTATATTTCCCGTATTTTTCTTTCTTGGGTTTCAAACAATGTTTGTAAAAAATCATCCAAATCGGAGCAGTGGTTTATATGATGAAGAGAAAAACATACAGACAGACAGTTTCGCATTTATATTAGTAAGGAAGTAAAGATTCATAGTAGGTATATTGTATTTTCATTGACTCCGTTTCTCTCTTTTTTAGAGTTTTTCATAACATCCGTTCGAATTTATTCAGCTTTTTAGCCATAAATTGTCTTTTACTTTTTTGCTGCAAAGCGGATATAAGAAATAAGTAATCCATTACAGATCTTAAAGCTTCATACAGTCGGCCATGTTGTATGTATGTCAAGGTTTCAGGCCGGTTCCTGTACTTGTGACTTATCGATAAATTACGGTATTTTATTTGTAAACCAGACGTGAACTGTGCTTTTTTATCTTGTGAGATATGATTCGATTACTTGTGATGTTATTTATGAAGCGAAGCGTTTTCCAGGTTATTCAATTCATAAGGCCTTGTTTTCAAAGTCATTTACCGTTATTCTTAGAATTTTTCTAACTTAATACTTTAATAAATAAATAATAATTTTTCCTGGACATTTAACACTAGTCCCAAACTAAACAAAGCTTGTACTATGGACACTAGATAGCTGATAGATATATTTAAACTTAAGTACTTTTTTTGTAAATACATACATACTAAAGTAAAGTTAACACCGAGACAGTAGAAAATTACAATGTTCGTCACTTAATAATTTTCTAGTCGTGGAGATCGAACCCATACCCTCAGGCAATAGACCATTGGTATATCCACTATGCCTATTGGACCGTCAAATATTTTTTATATTTCTATTTGCTTCAAATCTCAAATTCGTCCACGTAATACAATAAAATTAAAGAATTATTATTACTTCCGTATTCAAATTTACACGTTAGTTTCTGAGAGTTTCACGCTCTTACAGAAGATAGACGCAGATAGCGATCATTTTATAATATGTGTAGATTATTTTATACAACGATCTTACATATTTATTGCATATAGATGCCTTTTCATTCTTAAATTAAACGTCACTTATGTTCACAGTATTATCCAACTTACGTAAAATCCAAATAAAAGGTTGCCAAGAACATGCCATACTAAGAAAATGTGTGCCATTTTCAAGGGTTATCTATGGGGAGTGAGGCGTATTCATTTTTGGCTCGTATTCAGTAATTTTTGTTCCGCATGGCCAAGTAGGGCATAGGTGAGCGGCCTTTCAAGTTTGCAGCGTTTTGTCTTCGTTAAGGATGCAGGATTTTAATGCCTTCACGCTGTTTACAGAGCCTCATCAGAATATGCTTTTGTTTATGGATACATGAGGTAGTAAGCTTGTCTATCTTTCTAATTGTGTTTGAGCTGTACAAGCAATCTTTTTTTTTGAATAGTTTTGCGTACATTAATGATAATAGGGGTGTTGAGTTTATAAATTTGCAGAGTCAATGTTATTCGATACCTTTGTAAAGTTGAAAGAAGTAAGACAGACAGACGAAAACTAGGCGATCCTAAAGGTGCTTTACTAGGTACACGGTAGTAAACAATTTATTAATGAGACATTGCATTGGACACATAAATTAAATTATATGTATTTATTTATTACTAGCGACCCGCCCCGGCTTCGCACGGGTGCAATGCTGATATACTATCGCGGAGTTTTCTGTAGACCTTTTCATTGTGTACAATACTTAGTACATTATTTTGATAAATCTCGTAGGATTCAGCCTGCGTTTGCAATGTAAGCGGAAAAAATGTAATTATTTGCGACATCACATTAGAAACCTCAAAAATAACAGTATTTGTCCACTATTTAATGGATGATATTATACATGAAAACCTTCCTCATGAGTTACTCTATCTATTAAAAAAAACCGCATCAAAATCCGTTGCGTAGTTTTAAAGATTTGAGCGTTCATAGGGACATACAACATGACACATGACAGAAAAAGCGACTTTGTTTTATACTATGTAGTGATAAAAATTACATTTAGATAGTTACAGGAATTGATTAAGGACCCAAGCTAGGCAAAGCCTGTATTTTGGGATCCTCCACATACTTTAGAAATAACTAAATAATGTAGATATACGTATGAATGAGGATACTATTTAAGAATCAATAAAATTAAACCCAATAACTCTGAACAAAAAAATAAATGACTGTAGCCACGTTATGTCTCGAACGCGCCACAAAGGTCGCTGTAGTAATAAAGCTAATGAGTTGAGAAGCCATTACCTCTTATCACTATGAATAACTGCCCATTCGGGTATTAGACTGTGATTTAGTGCAATCACTGTTATGGAAAGTAAAGCTGAAGGTAATATGTAGAACCAATGCAAATCCACACCTTAGCCAGGCTCTGTATAGTTAATTATATGTCACAAGCAAATGAGGGAACCAGAGATTCTGCGAAATGCTTAGGGATATTGAAATCATTTTTTTAAGGCAGAACAAGCCACGGAGCAAGTGAGTCCAGGAGGCCGTCCACCAGGAGGCCGTCTTTGAAGGCCCCAATGTCGAATTTGTTCGGAAATACCGCAGATGGAATTGTTCCACAGCTCATCGTGGTACATAAGCACTATTTTTGTGCAATACGTCTTCTCACTTAAAAGTGTTTAGGATATGATAAAATACTAGTGTTGTATTACTGTCAACTTAAAGAATTTGTGTGCCAAAATTTTTTATAGTTAAAACCGTCGTGAGTCCAATTTGGCCGAATTTAACCAACTGATGTCGCAATAAAATCACATAAAAATAAAATAGGAATCTAAACCAAGCATAAAAAGTCTCAATAGGATTTCCTTTCCGCCACGTTATTTACCTTACCTATACAGATTTCTAAATAGTCTTTATATAGACGTTCATTCGAAAAGCGGCTTACTACGCAATACGACTTCGCACTTAGATGAATCATCAATAGTTTTGTAATGCGACGTTTATAGGTATTACCATCCAAATTATTGTGGGTTGTAACTTATAAGACAATCGTTTTGATTTCGATGCAACATGATTTATTTTCTTTTTTGCTTTTGGATTGAGTATGTAATTTAAATATGAACAAATTGATTGCAAAATTGCTTGGGTCAAATCTAAGAAAAAGTCAAAAGGAAGATATAGCTCTAAAGTTTATTATTGTTAACTGATTTTTTAAATAATGTCAAGGTGGTCTTTCAAAAGTTATTGGTATTATTTTAAACTGTATATGCAGATATAACCTGGAATACAATTTAAAAATCGGCAATATCGACGAGGTTAATGAAGTATTGGATTCTTGAAATAAATAAAATGTGTATATTTTTTACATCTTTTTACAATTTTAACGTGTATTACATGTACAAGGTAATACTTTTAAAATAATTAAATTAAACTGCATACCTTCAATTAAACTTATTTATAATTTTAATTATGTGATACTTTTAAGAATCACATAATTATTATTATAATAAATCCGAATTTATAAATGCGAAGGTAAGCTTGTATATTTGTTTGTTACCTCTTTACAGTTTTTGTACTCAACGAATTTTCTCGAAATTTTGCGTTTGTAGAAGAGAGTACGCAGAAGGACTTAGGTTGTTAACCTTTTATTTTGGGGTTGACAGATCCAAGAGGATAGAAAGTAGAAACCCCTTTATAAGTATAGAAAAAAACCTTTTATTTAAATTAAAAACGTACGATTCCGCGAGTAAAGGATATAGTTGCGTAATAAATGTATATTTATTCTAATTGTATAAGATGTGTATTGCAGTCGGCTAATGGATACAAATTGTGCACTTTATCCGTTTCGCATCCAAGTAAATGAAAATGATTGAGCAAATATTTAATAGTTTTGCATAATTTAATATGTACATTCTAGTTTAAATGTGATTTACACGGGTACGGCTCGTTTAATACTCAATAGAGCATAGAATGATAAATCTACGGTTTCAATTAGTATAAAATGTCGTGTGCAATATTTCAATTGACAAGTCCTGATAACGATTTAGAAAATAAATGTTACGATATTGTAGTTTAAAAAGGTAATAAGATGACCTATCAACGTTCTTAGACCACATGTGATATTTGCATGCATCGTCCCATTCCTGACTATAGTATGTGGGACACTTGAATCAAAATTGAGTTAGAGCGAAGAGTACAAAATTTTAGCTGATCATTGCTTTGCATCATCACCCATAACATTAGAAAATTTCTAGGGGCTTTCCTGATGCCAGATGGGACAATCGAAAAATTTTCCCTAGAAGTTAGCATGATGTTTATACTTATTCTAATTCTAATTCTTTGATTAACATTGCGAAATTAATGGCTTGAAAGAAGGTTATTCACATTTTTTTGCTATCAGTTTCACGTGTAAACGCCCATTTTTACATTGCACTCATTACCATTTTTGATAAAACCAATTTTGCAAAGTAAATGCGGCTTATGCTAAGAAAGTTGCAACACAAACGCTTAAAATAAGTTAAAAGTGACTTTGATATTTATTGTTGCTAATAAAAATTACAGCTCGCAAATACATTATACGTAATTTGAGGAGAGAGTCTATAAACGTTCGCCCTGAGCGTTATCGTATGTTGTTTAATGAAGGTAATTTAGTTCATTAGCAACATAACTGAGATGCTTTTAAGGAAATTAACAATTTACGCGCTTGTGTAAAAAAGGTTATACGTAACTTAAATGTTGCTTTTACTGTGTTTACTTCATTGCAATGAGTTATACTTACAATGAGAGCATAGAAAAACCGGTCAAGTGCGAGTCACACACGCGAACGAAGGTTTCTGAGCGAAAAAAAATAATTTACGAGGGTAAATGCCTTCGCATACCCGGCCGTCTGGGGAAACGACCGGGTTATGTCGGACTTGCACCGACTAAAACCCCTCGATGTTCCTTCACACACCTTGTGGGGGGCTCACGGGCACGCCGTAGCAGTCTTCCGCGAACCCCCCCGGTGTCGGTCGCTTGGAAGGCAGGATGGAAGGAGCTGTGTCCATCCTGCGCTCCTCCTCGTCGTGTTCTTCTCGGAACATATAGGAGACCACAACCGCCGCAGAGAAAGGTTTCTGAACCAGACCAAACCTTAATAAAGATTCACCCGCCAGGACTTCAGTTTCATGTCGGGGTACCATAGGATAGACAACAGACAAGTTTTCAGTAGTAGTAAGTTTTCAGCCTGAAACTACCCTCCAAAAAACGTCCTAGCTCTCGGAATAACTTTAAGGGGGGTGATTTTAAAATATCGTCACGTCGTCTATCGTATAGCTGTGCCCCGCGGTTTTACTCGCTTATATAGCCCGTTCCCGTGGGATTTCTAGGATAAAAAGTATCCTATGTCATTCTCCTGGTCTTAAGCTATACCCGTACGAATTTTCTGCCGAATTGGTCCAGGGGATCTCAAGTTATAAGTGTTGTAACAAATCCGTCTTTAAATAATTTATATTTTGTTTGTTACCTCTTGATTGATTTGTATATAGATTATATATTTTTATGCATAATTTACCTGCATTTCTAATGTTTATAAACTGTAATATTGAATATGGTGCATATCATTATGAGTTATGTATCTATTTATTAAGGGACACAATCTAAATTATTAACTAGTACCGTGTATGTAATCAAAATATTTTTATTCACTTGATACTAATTTACTTCCAAGGAAATGAAATACTACCAACGTGGGATTGATAGGTCACGCTTTGCTTAATAGTGATCCGGCTTAGACTAGCAAAGTGTGAGAATAGCTATTCACTTAATCATATTTAGTACTTTATAAATTAAGTTTTGCTGGCTAAACGATTTAGGAAGCCGTTTATATTATTATACGTATTTTAAATGTATGAATCATGTGATTTTACTATTAAATGGTGAAATTATTTTGTGGATAATTTCGATCAATATATTCGATTAAGATTTATTATATCATTATATTATAACCAATGTTTTCAATGTAGGTAAGTTTTAACTTTTTCAAAATCAAAATTTTCACTCTATAAGTAGTATTCTGCACAAAAGTTAATACTTTTATGTTTAATTTTTCAGAATTGTTCCATAAGAAATTGCCTCGGTAAAATAGAGAAATAGGCAAGGATCCTTTTGTCGGCAGCAGGGACGAGAGGGGTGCATCCAGGTCAATGGGTGCATGACGTCACTTGCCTTCCGTTGTAGCACAGATAATGTTATATCATATGACTATAGATCTCGTTTGTTGTACACAAACATGGGGTGTTTTAGAACGAATCCTGACCAATTTAAATTGTTGATTGTTTCTTATTCTTTCCATAGTTTTTCATCAAACATGTTTATCTATAAACGTTTTTCTTGGACAAAAAACAACAAAGAAATTAATCAATTTAACTAATCCTTTTAGTCTTAAAAATGGTTAGTACGCCTTACCTAACATAGAACGTATTTAGGTAGTGATACCTAGAATGATAGAGATACCCTCAAATTTCGTAGCAAAAGATAGGCCGTTGGAAGATCAAACCATGTTTGATTTAGATGTTTATGGAAGAGGGCATAGAGCAATTTATGAGGGTGTGTTTATGCACACAATCTTGCACTATATACATAGTAAGGGTTGTTTTTACAATCTATTGTGATTGACCGCTTTGGCCGAAATTCGGTCACACAGATATTATATCTGTTTTATCAATTACTAGCTGATCCGCGCGGCTTCGCTCCCGTAGCATAATGTTATATAGCCTATGTTACTCGTGGATAATGTAGCTTTCGAATAGTGAAAGAATTTTTTAAATCGGTCCAGTAGTTTTTGAGCCTATTCATTACAACCAAACAAACAAAGTTTTCCTCTTTATAATATTAGTGTAGATTGAGTATACACCGCATATATTTTGTATAATAGTTCCCTTTATTGCTTTTATCATAGTTGTCCGATAAGATGATTTAAATTTGAACTCTATTTTTATCTAAAGCCAAAAGATTACCTCACATTTATATCGAAATACATTTTTGTGATAAAATTATAACAAGTTTTTATTAAAAAATACATTTTCTCATATAATTATTGTGACTGTTAAACTTTCTTTTTAAAAAATAAAAAAGACAGATTACTCGGGAAAAAAAATTGTGTACATATAATTCGCGAAGTATAATGATAAATAGTGAATTTTGCAGAAATGTGATCACGGAGTATAATAAGTTAATATTGACCGGAAAGCACGAGAATCATAATAAAAGGACGGATATAAAGTTCGTGAGGTCGCGACTGTCCGCCGATTTAAACATACATTGAACTTTATTGGAGAAGGCTAGTTTACCGGAAATATTTATAACGCATTTTCATTCATTACCTGTATTGATTTCCAATAAGCAAGCTATTTTCAATTTTATATTTAAATAAGAAAAATACTTTTTAAAGGATCTCAAGCGAGCGTGGTCACGGGTGACCCATATGAACAATGTACACGTTTAAAATCCTTTAAAAGTTATTTACTTAATATGGAAAGTACTCGTTTAAAATAAACACAAGAAAATGCTATATAAAGTTTAAATAAAGTTTACTAAAATTACGCAACGGGTCCCATATGGGACATAAATGTTGTTTGAGTTTAAATGATTAAATTTTTCTTAAGGGGCAAAAATCATTCTGCCTTGACGTGCCGGTATTTTCTTTTTATATCTCCACACGTAACTTAGGTGATCTTGATGATGAAATCTTAATATATAAAAGGCAAGAGTTGTTTTCGTAGAATCAACGCACAGGCCAAACCCTTGAGGCTAGAAACTTGAAATTTGGCACACGTATTCTTGAATAGTAGTAGAATTCCACTAAGGAAGGATTTTTCAAAATTCAACTCCTAAGGGTGCGAAATAAATTTTTAAAAAAAGGATATGAAAAAAAGTCTTTGCACCTCAACCTTGCATTAACCACTGAATGGATTAAGATAAAACTTTACACGTTTGATGATAATACTATTACCCAACTTTTGAGATATGATTTATCCTGTAAAAGGCCGTAGTTCCCGAGGGAGAAAGGTTTAAAGTTTTATATTCTTTCTTAATTTACTCGAAAATATGATATCGAAATGGGAAATTATTATTATTTTTAGATAGAACGTAAGCAGATCTACGAATTATTGTTTATTTAGTCAAAATCAGTTCACTGAAAGCGAAGATATGCGACGATATACATAAAAGTCAAAAGTAATGACTGAAAATAAATTGTACAGGCGAGGTCTTTGGGCCTAGAAACTTGAATTTTCGCACAAATGTTCCTTTTATGAGTACACGATAACTAAGGAAAGTATTTTTTTTTAAATCAATCCCGAAGGGGATGAAATATTTTTATGAAAAATAATTTCTTGGAAAACCTTTAATTACTGAATGGATTAAGATAAAACTTGACACAATTGCTGCTTATATTATTATGGGCTAACCTTTTACGTATGACTTATCCCGAAAAATGCAGTGGTTCCTGTAGGATATTGAACTTTTTATAATGTTTTTGATTTTACTTTAGAAAAGGTTATTGAAAATAAGAAATCAATGTTCTTATTAGATGAAAGGTAGGCAGATCTATAATTTAGTTTTTATTTCATCAAAATCGGTTCAGTAAAACTGGAGATATGCGACAAAAACGATTGCTTAACAAATTGTTTATGGCGATAACAATTGAAGAATTCTTTCATCCTGTGTACTTTAATTTAATATGTGTGTTTTTGTACAATGTAAGAATCCATGAATAAGTACAGTATTTCGTGGAATAAATTTAAATATTGTAAGCAATTGTGAGTAAAATTATGTAAGTATTTGTTTTTTAAAAATTACATAAAATTATTGTTTCCTTAAAAACAAACAAAAAATAATGTTTATAAGGTTTCAATTTATTTATACTAAAATATTTAAACCGAGTTAAAAATATTGTCAAGTTTCAGATTGTTTAAAAATAATAAGTATTTAATTTGATTTTATATGAAGTGGGGTAATAAGAGGGTGAATCAATATGGCGGATTCCTTATAAAAGACGTGTCGGTAGTTGAGCATGGCAAAACGTCACAAGTCGTCAGCGGAGCAAGATGCTGTTCGATAAAGAGACAGTGGAAGTGAAGTCATAGTATATTGTTGGCGAATTTATGTTCGAACTGGGCGATGAGGCAATAACAAGTGGAATTTAATATGTATTGCTATATTATATCCAGTTATTACAATTTAAAGGAGATAATATGGTACGTAAACGTGTATATTTTATTTCTATATTCCTATTTTTTATTTTAAATTTTACTTTTCTTAATATATTATACTCCTTTACTTGATGTACCAATATTTAAATGATTGAGGATTAAAATAGATTTATACATAAAACATTTGACATTTTAGTAAATCTGACTAAATTAGATTTTGTATAAAATTGTTTTATTTTTTGCACGTTGAAAAAAATATTAAAATTTCAAATAATACTGGTATTTTTTTTTTAGTAAACTACCCTCTTTTATTTGACACATTAACATTCGACGTCAGTAAATATAAAAAAGGTGTTTTAAATTTGTCAACGTCAATTTTATGTACGAATTTTATTGTTTCCAGGTCTGAGCATCATGGTAAACCGGAATGCTACCTCTTCTTCCGAGGCGCTCGGAGGATAGCCAAACGCGCTGCAGCTACGATATTTATAGCTATGGTTGCAAAAAAAAACAATTGTGTGTGACCGCTGGCGTGATCGATATTTCATCCGGGAACAGGCATTTTGGACAATCTGAAAAGTCGGCTAAACAGGCAGAGGAAGTTTCGTTTAGAGAAACAAAACCACGTATAAAATTACAGTGCGTTGAGTTGATCATGGTAGCGACTTGATTCAATAATTTCATTGGTTATTTTTATTTGCCACAAATAAAAGTTTTTTTTTGTTTAGATTAAGTGTAATTTTTGGTCATATTTTTGGCAATAAAGTTATTTTCTTTCCTTCATTCCTTTGAATTTAAATGTATAGTATGTTTAGTGGTGTATTGTTTCTTCTGTACCTTACAATTCTTAAATGTACAAAGATATTACGGTGGCAAAATTATGTTCGATTACTGTATTAGTGTTAATTGTTAATAGTAATTAAGGCGATAAAAAGTTAAATATATGTATTAATATCACACCGCAGTTTTCTTTAACACCTTCCATACTTTATATAAAGTAAAGATAATTGATGCATTTACGCACATGTCAAACTCTTGGGACGTAAGTGTCCGCCAAGGCTTTTTTTAAATCTGTTTTTTTTTTCTTAACACCAACCACTTTTAACCACTAGAATTTGTTTAAATGAAAGTACACAATTAGTGATAATATTTTATTATTCATAAAAGTAGTTACTATGCGATAATGTTTTAAAAATTATATTTTTATAATATTTGGGAAAAAGGTTTTTTTTTTTGCTTTTTCTAAGCTGTTATAAACGAGTGGAAAATTAATTGGAACATTGTAGCTTCTTAGTTGTATGGTGCAAGCCGATTTTGATAAGAAATCTCATCAAAATCAGTTCAGTAGTTATGGCTTGATTGATACATAGACATCCAAACATCAAAACAATCTATAATATTTATTATATAAGTAAGAAGAGTAGAATTAATATCAAGTTAAGTGACTGTAGTCCACTTGATTATGAAAGGTTAAAGTTCCAATGTAAAAATACGCGGGCGAAGCCGCGGGTTACAGCTAGTACTGAATAAAGGATTTCGACTTAGACTCGGACGAAGTTGTACTTGGAATAATACTTAGAGGCAGTTAATTTTACAAACAAAACTGTACTTAGGGACAATTAATCATTTCTATTTCCTCCAAGTTTACGCTCGTATCTTCAGAGTTGAGCTGGTCGCCCGCCTGGCCGGCGCCAACAGATTCGCAAAGAGGAGGGTGACACCCCTGATCATTATGCTACGTCAGGTCGTAAAATGGCGCGAAATTAAATTGACGTTTTGTCGCAATCAATATAGACTATACATATACAAATGTATAGCATTTATAATCTGTTTCAGATAATAATGTTTTTTTTTTCTGGCATGCCAGTGTCACTTATTAAAAAAAACAAACTGTCGTTCCATATATGAATTTAAAAGAAATCCTTGGGAGGTTAGTTGCATTGGTTCATTGCCAGCTTTTGTAGTTATTGAAAACATATTCGGAAAGTATGAGTGTTAAACAATAACAATTAATAAGTCAGAAGTGATTCATTGGAAACAATCGTAAAGGAAACTGGCACGCATCTGTTTAGGCTTTAGAAATAAGGTGTCGTATT
>LQNK01003406.1:16457-26513 GCA_001586405.1 Phoebis sennae | reverse complement strand
ATCAATATTAGGTGCAAATTATAGGCTACATTTTATTTGAAAAAAATAATTTTAGGGGTGGGTCTCCATACATGTAAACGGAGGGTAAAAAAATAAATTCGCGAATACATCATTAAATTTGATGTCATTAGATAGGTCTTTAAAAATGAAATAAAGTTTCTAAACGCGTTTTTTGCTAAATTAAATATTTTTTGAGATATATGCTTCTAAAGTCGTGAAAATGTCATATCACGTGACAATGTGAGATTTTGATCGACTTGCGGTCATGTCTTTTTATACTCTTAACGTATAGATACGGTAAAACATTCAATTCAAAACCTTCAAAAAATACTCAACCTACAAAACTAACTCTCCGACCGCAGCTTCACTCGCGTGTGGTACAATTTTCTGTATTTGGAAGAAGCACGCACACTGTGAGATTTTGGTGAAACCTATTTCCATAGAAAATTATAAAAAACACTATAGACATGCGCATATATGAGCGGTCCTGCGACTATAATTTTTCTAAACTTTTTTCGTGCGCCTCTAAAAAATACAGAAGTTAGTAGACCACGCGTGCGAAGCCGCGGGCGGAAAGCTAGTATAACATATAGTTATAAACTAATTTATTTGCATTAAAATTACTATGAACTGTTTTAGTTGGTCACTGAAAATTATAAATATTTATAATTTTTTTCTGAACGAAATTACTGTTCAAAGTGCAAAATTCTCAGTATCCTGGAGTGTCCCTCGAACCATTTTTAGTTCAAAGTGTGTCGTGATTTATTTACTTTTACACGAAGGTCATAATTGGAACCTAAATTGATATTTTCATAATGTTATCTCGCTCGGGAGAGTAAGATAATACAATAATATAACAAAACTGATTTACAAAATCTTGTTTACATTTTGTCCCCACTATTTCATATCAGGATCCTGTTCGAGGTGAAATTAGCAAGTATTCGATAATTTATTTGTCGTACGCTGCTGCCGTTCAGCCGACAAAGTAGTACCTACAAAAGAGACATATAAGAATCATCTATCTGTTTGCACATAGCGCATTCTTTAGTCGATCGGCGTCAGTCGGCATGAGATGTGGTGTCAAAATCAGTGAAGCTTACAGTATCTTGATAAGTAATTTTTTTACGAAATAAATAAAAATTGTGCGTAATTATAGCATTTTTATGCGTAAATTGATGACACGAAACCTTAGTAAGGCTTATTTTTGATACAATGTTATGTGTATATGTTCATGTATTTTTTTTTCTATATTAAACAAAAATCTCAGGAACCTGGTCTCAGGATTCTGTCCTATTGAGACCCAGGATACTGAGAAACATCCAGGATCCTGAGAAGTTCATATTGAAATATTGTTTTAGTGCACGATAATTCACAAAAATAATATAAATACATGAATAAATGATATAAATATCGTTTGACTAGCTCCTGATAAATCTATACACAGTTAATCTAAATAATTTGACCATTATTTTCAACTAAAATCATCATCGTCATCTTCAGTTAAATTGTATTATTTTTTTCGTTTCTGAGTTTTAAATATTATACTTTGTTGCACAGATGAAATGGCAAAACCTAAGAAAAAACTGACTAAAGAAGAAATATTAGAAAAAAAAAGGATAGCTGAAAAATTAAGGTATGAAAAAATTAAGAACGATCCTCAGAGATTAGAAGCTGAAAAAGAAAAAAGAAAACTAAAGTACAAAAAAATGAGAGAATGTGGCAAAAAGAAACTAGTATCCGAAATGTCGGCTCGTGAAAAAAGGCAAGCTCGCAAAAACTGGAGAGAATATTCGGACAAATCTTACAAAAAGAAAAAGTTAAAGACTAATATGATAAACGATTTTTTTCGAGAAAATACCCCGTCTAGTTTGAACGATGAACCTGTGAGTCCCCGGTTTCATAATCATGAACAAGCTCAGCAAGAAATCTAAGATTAGAATCAGCACGCAAACGATCTCGGCTTCAGCGTATTAAAAGAAACCAGGAGTTAAAACGGAAAAATTTATTCATTGCGAGCTTGAAACAAAAGCTAAACAAATATAAAAAGCGATGCCAAAGATTGAAAAAACAAAAGAAACAACTTGAGCTAACTGCAATGACCAAACTTGCTGCACGACGCGACCTGACGTAGTTTAGAAGGCTTTATTCGGTCTACTAGAGTATCCTGCAGAACGAAACCAAATTTTCGACGACGTATACGAGAAGGAAGTTCCAGAGCAGATGAACTGTACAAGTTCGGATATCATCAACACAATCACAAAGAACTCAACTGATCAGACTGATGACATAAATATTGCAGGCGATCTTACATTAAATTTGGAAAATCCAGAGATTTTAGCTACCATGCCTGATTTGCAAATCGACCCAACTATTCTTCTCCCAGACCTATCGAAAGAGACATTGAAACAAAAAAAAGATGAAAAAAATATAGAAAACAAGAAAGAAAAGTTAAAGATACTGTTAAAGCTAAAAGCACAACCAAAAAAGAAAAAGAAATTGATATCAAGGAAAGGTAAAGTGAAAAAGGCAATTAACTACTCAAAGAGAATAGTAATTTAAAAAAAGGAAGTGAATCAAAAAAGTATGAGAGTAGTGATTGCGAGTGCCTTATTTGTGGCGTTCTCTACATTGAAGATACTACAGGAAATGATTGGGTTCAATGTCTTATATGTCATAATTGGGCACAAGAAAGATGTATTAGAGGCGAATCTGCATTATTTAAATGCTCTCATTGTTTAGCGGACTGATTAAAAAATATGACTTTCAAAGAATTATTGTAACAATACTGCCAAAATTATTATTACTGTTACTAGATTTAAGCTTAATTTGAAGACTGAAGTGACGGGTCTCAAACTTCGTACAGTTATGTTGTTGATTTATCATTAAAAGAGACTTTATATACTGTGATTTAGAAAAACGTTAATATATGTACTTAATGCTCGCATGTGTATCTAAGCCAAGTTTAAAGTTAAATATCCTAAAAATTAATATTAAGGAGATACTATGATAAATAAATGTTGATTTCAATACATTCTTGTGGTTTAACTCAGTTTCCTGGTAACATACTCAGTTTCCTGTGCTTTGATTTCCTTTAAACGTCCAAAAATCTGAAACTATTAAATATTTTGACTGTTACGCTTAGGATATACTAAAGGACTTTGTTCTCTTGTTATTAAACTGAATGCCGTCACTAAAATGTATAAAAAATATCAGGCCAAAAAGACTCAGTTCCGTCCTTACTTTATAGAATTACCCGTATGACAAATTTAAATTGAAAATTCATCAAATAAAAATATAATATTTTAATAAATAGATCGAACGAATGGAGGTGTTCAATTTTCTTCTCCGAAATTTTCATAACGTGAGTAGACGTGAGTTAGTAGAGTTCCGACTCTCGACTTTCGTTGACAGAGGTTGAGTGAAGTCGAGGAATGCTCAAGGAACGTATTAGAATACGTGTGTTAGAGTTAGAGTTTAATAGGTATATCATTAAAAAATAACCGCAGAGTTTATTCTGGAATATTTTCTTCATACGTCCATAGTGGCGGAGATATACATAAAATACGGTCGAATTTATAATCCTACTTTTTTGAAGGTTAGTTAAAATACTTTATTGTTAACCATTGTCAAGTACAAAATCGTTTGGGTATTTATTCATTTTCTGACGAGTATAAATCACATTAAATTCCACAAATGTAGAAATGTGTAATAATAGTAGTAGATTTTAAATTTGTAGCTATGAAAAAGAGGAAACTAATTATTTATTAAGAAAATTGTGTTAATAAAGGTTTCTATTTTTCAGACTATTTTCATCAAATTGGCAACCAGGAAATCAACTTCATTAAACGTAAAGGTGGCACCATACTCCTGTATGCAGGTTACCAATATTATAAACATAAGAGCTACAAAAATAGGTGCTCACGATGGATTTGTTCAATGCACAAGAAGGTCATGTGCCCTGGCAGTATTACCATGACCGAGGTTAATATTAATATAATGTTTATTTTCCAAATCGGCCTCTTTCCAGGCGTATTTAGAATCCTCATATTCATCCTTACTATCCCTACTAATATTATAAATGGGACAATAACTTTATCTGTCTCTTTGTCACGCCCAACCCACTGAATCGATTTGGATGAAATTTTTTATCAATATACCTTAATATTCTTTGAAACCCTGGAAATGATATTCCATTCGAATGGGTTGTATATGTATATAATTTTTTAAAATTATTTTCAGTATAAACCATTAAAATTGTGTATTTTTCTTTCACAGTTTAATTTCATATGTAAAGAAAAAGCCCATAACTGCTGTAGCCCAGATTATGCCAAGAATGATATGGCGATAGAAGAAAATGACCTTAAACAGAATTTAAGTTGGACTATTTGAGAAATTAAAGGAAAGGAATCTACATCTGAGACAGTAAGATTCTCCCCGTGAGTATAAGGGGTTTGGTAAAAAAGTACCAATTAGAAGAAATATAGAATTGAAGGGGTCATTAGGGGGCAACCTAGGTCCAAAATCAAACAAGAAATAGAAAGCTAGAAACTTGATGTTTTTCTAATGATCAATGTTTTGGTCCCTCTGACCATCAAGAATCTGTTAGAAGACTTGACATTGGCAAAATCCGTCAGTAACAGGCCTGTCCTTAATCAAAAGAAGAAGAAGGGACTTCATATTGAACATTAATATAATAAATGAATAAAAAAAATCGTATTCACCTCCAGATAAAAATATTACAAAGACACAAAGAGTAGGTTAACACAAGATTACTTAATAAAGAAATACAGTTTGAATATATTTTAGCGTCTAATACAGGGTCATTAAATGTATGTTAAAAGCATATAAAATGATTCATTTATTTTAACGACTGCCACCATATAGCAAAATTAAATTCTTTACGTTTTTTGCAAACATAAACTTTCGTGTAATTTGTTTGCTATTCAGCAGAGTCGGTAACCAAATCACACAAAAATATACTTGAATATACTGGTAAGTTCTGAGAAAAATTTATTACCTGCCTAAATTTTAAAGTTCTTTAAACACATCTTTTCAGTGTCAGAAATAACGTTAGTAAACGGCAAGAAGTTTCTCATGCTCAATGGTTACACCTTCAGTAAGAAAATGGAGTCCCGGCTCAGTTGCCGATACAAGTGCACGCTGACAGGGAAGTGTAAGGCCTTCATAGTGATGGATAGAGAGGGGAAGATAGTGAGGCTACAAGAGAACCATGGACATTCGGCACCAAAGTACGTGCAGGTTCCGAATGGACGGTATGTGAAGATGTGATGAAATTGTATCGTGACTTTAATGTTTGAAAAAGAACAAGTCTGGTGTGAACTCCTATGATTATGTAATAAGTAATTTTGAAAGGGGATAAATCGACGTGTGTTATGTATTGATTGTTGTTTAAAAAGTGTTTTTTAAGGGTTCAATTAAATGGAGATGGAGGTCTAAGTTAATATACACATAGATAGATAGTTACATTACAATACGCTGAAATTGACCACAAAAAATATTAGATAAATCAGATTTAATTGTATTGGACACATTTTGTTTTGTATTTGATTAATAAACTGACAAATAGACGATTCGAATGAATTACTGCTTTTTCATCTTCTAATTTATACAATCTTATATCGATTGAGTCAATTACCTGTCTGGTGATGGGTTAGAATACGTGCATCGCCATCCCATTTCTGGGTGTCATAAGAGGCGACAGAGGGAAATCTGCTGCTACATATTTAGCTATAACAGAGTGGGAGCCGAGCATTGTACGATTGTGCCAAGCTCGCACCGGTGTAAGTACCACCCCTCAGTAGAAGATCGGCGTGAAGCAGTATTGCACTGTGTTTCGTACGGTGAGCGGGGGCCCGGAGGCCTGTATTCCCATCCCATTCACCTCCCGTCTTGTTCTAGTCCTCTCCCAACTTCCTATCATTAATCCTCTCCTTATCCCCTTCCTTTAAGCCGGCAAGGCATCTGCAACATTTCATGTGGTTGATGTTATTGGATTGCCGTCAGTCACTTAACATCAGGTGAAACGCATGCTTTTGATTGAACATACGATTGAACATATTTCATAAAAATCATTCAATTGCAGCGACGGAGATCAAGCTCATAAACGGTAAAACGTACATCATGATAAACGGCTACACCTACAATCGGGATGCTAAAATCAAATCCGGCTGCCGGTACCGATGTACCATGAAGACGAAATGCCGCTCCCAGTTTGTGCTCTCTGATACTGGAAGCGTGTTCGACCTGATTGAGAACCATTCACATTCCCAACCGATTTATAAAAAGTTGTCGAATGGGATGTATATCAAAATTTGAAGCGTCTTTTCAAACCCATCAGGGGTTTGAAATTGTGTGAGAAGGCGAACTCATCGCAAGTACTAATCCTGCTAATATTATATATGTGAAAGTTTGGATGTTAGTATGTTAATCACGCCGCAAATACGGAGCGTTTTTGATGAAATTTCGTATACAAATAGGCTATTAGCTCGATTGACTATTAGCTCTATAGTCCCCGACATTAAGGCGAGCGAAGCTGAGTACACCTTTAAAATGATCTCGCATCAATTTTTGTACGTAATTGTCTTTGCTTGTTTCATAATGACATGCGTGCTTAAATGAAAGAAGTACTTTATTTTCAATAAAAAGAAAGCCAAGGTTGTATTTTCTTGTGTTTAGTTTAACGTGAGTACTTTCCATATGAAAAATACTTATTATAGGATTTTATTTCAATCCATTATTATAATTTACATTATGAGAGTGTGAAAAATACTGAAGAAATATGAGTATCAACTGGTTCATCAAATGATCAGTGTAATTGTGAAAATCACATGTTAACTAGTTTTTCTTTTAGTAATATAAAATGGTTTAAATCTGTCTTATTGTACATGTTGTTATTTATGAATGTATATTATTCCATTCTATATATATATCCAGCTAAATACATTCTGTAAAAAATAACCAAGTCTCTATGTACTGCTTGTTTACTTCTGTACTTCTTCTTGTCTTCAAAGTTGTACCAAGTCTAAAGTTCCTTATTGCAATTTCTTTATTATATTTAATGTAATGTGACTTAGTGTGCTTGGTGGAGTAATAAATATTTTGTCATTAATCTATTTCCTTTTACCTACAAAAAAATGCTAAAATTAATCAAGAACTTGGTACCGTTGCATGAAGACATTTCCCATATCATAATTAGTATTATCTAATACTGAGACTGAGATTGTGATTTTTTTAGAGCATCATACCGCTACCATTGTTCCTCTATGACCTAAAATATTCTCTCATCTATACATTATGTCAGACCCATATTGCACACCTGCAAGGCTGTAAGGTACCTTCAACATTTTTTTTAAATAATTTTAAAACATTTATTTGAATTTTGAACTATATGCACCACCACCATCCAAGCCTTTAAAAGGCTTAACGGATGATAATAATTAATTTTAGTACAATAACAATTACAGTACTCAAGATTGAAAGTTATGTATCTAAAAATTGTTCGTAGAGTTGGATGCGGATAACCAAGATCACTCACTTGTACGAGGGAGGCGAAGAAGACGATGCAGAATCTGTTACAGTAACCTTAGACTAGAAGTCACCGGTGCGCAAGCGGCTAGTAAATGCAAGAAGGTGGTAACGTATTGTCTGGAGTGTGCGCAGCCAATGTGCTTACCATGTTATAATATAAAACATCTTTCTTCAGAATATTCGGAATATATACTTTGATGACAGTGATGTGTTTTATTGAGGTGCGGTTAGGTCGGCCCCATTTTAACGGCCATTTTCAATAATGTATCAATGATTATGGATAGATTGTTATGTCAGATTATATGACAATAGATAGACCAAAGTCATAGCAAATGTATCCGTCGTTAGGATAATGAAATAAAAGTCAGTGCAAATAGATAGATTTGTGACTTAAGTAAGCGAAACAAGGGATAGATAGAATATTGAAAACGGCCTTTAATGATATTATAGCTTATCTTGACGCGGTAGCGTGACAGCGAAGTTCCGAGAAAGGACAACGCGTCTTGGCTGTTTTTTAACAATAGAACAATAACTTTCCAATATAATAAATAAATACTTTTTTCAAATATTTTTTGCATCCATTTAATTGATAATTATTAAGCACAAGGTCGTTAGTTGTCTAAACTTAGACCCCGGCGTTTGTTCACGTCTCCATTGGAGTTCAAATCTTGGAAAATTTAAATCAATTCATTACTTTGGATAGTATGTCATAGAGTTTAATTTTTGATTTTCCATCTTCAACTTTAAGAAAAATATGTAGAAATTAAATTTTAACTTTTATTACATTGATGAATACAAATTATATTATTTGCAGTATCCGAAATCACGTTGTCAAACGGCAGAAAATACCTCATGTTGAACGGTTACACATTCTCCAAGTATGCGGACACCAGGTTAGGAACTCGGTACATCTGCACGCTGACGTCCAAATGCAGGTCCAGCATAGTGCTGTCTCAGTCTGGAGCCATCGTGAAACTGGTGGAGAAGCATGAACACCCACCACCGAAGTATATGAGGACGGCTGGGGGACATTATGTTAAAGTTTAAGAAAAAACGTCTTTGTACGAATGAGCCCATTTTCTACAACAATATGTAGGGTTAAAGTGTGAAGGCCTTTGTCTACGAATGAGTCAATTTACTACAACAATATGAAGGTTTAATTCTGCTGAATTAAGTGACGATCAAAATTGTTGATGAAAATGGAAATAATTCATTTACTTGAGGACTTTCTTTCGTTGAGGAACTTATGTGTGTCAAATATAATGGCGGACAATGAAATTCGGCCAACCCTATGTATAGCCTAAAAATATAGCCTATGTTACTCGTAGATAAAGTAGCTTTCGAATAGTGTAAGAATTTTTTAAATCGGTCCAGTAGTTTTTGAGCCTGTTCATTACAACCAAATTAACAAAGTTCTCCTCTCTATTGTATTTATACTTTAACGAACGCTAATTTGCAATGTCCTGTTACGAGGACAGTGTTCAAAATAATTATTAATTTCTTATATTTTATTGTAATAATAAAGTGTTAACCTATCCATATTCATGAATAAACATGGATCTAAGTGAAGTAGAAGTAAAGTATTTTATCTTTTAGTACATCTAAAAACGGCCTATATAGTAGATGGCCCAATTTATTTATCCGCCAGTATATTTAATTGTATAAAAATTACAAAAGTATTATTTCAAAATTTATATAATAAGGCGAACATTTGTAAAGGTAGAACATTTGTAATATGATATTATTCTAGAATAAAAATATACAATTTTAAGGTAGAACATTTGTAATATGATATTATTCTAGAATAAAAATGTGTTCAATCCTAATCATCAATCAATACATATAATAAAATCGTAGCAAGTCAAAATTTGTACATTGAATATATTGGGGAAATTTTAATACAGGGCGTTAATATAAGGGATACAGAAGGCAAATCAATATTTTTTTTCTTTCATGTCTGTCTGTCTGTCTGTCTGTCTGTCTGTTTCTTTGAACATCTACTCCTCCAAAACTACTGCATGGATTGAGATGAAAATTTACACAATTGCTGATTATATTATAGGCTAACATAATATGTATGATTTATCCCGGAAAATCAAGTGGTTCCCGTGGGATAGAGGCTTACAAGTTTATATTGTTTTTGACTGTACTTAAGAGCAGCAGGGTGATTTTTAAGAAAATATAATTCTATAGGTATTTAAGTTTTAAGATACCTACACAAATGTATAAAACGTCAACATTAAATGTCGTTTTAACAATAAATCGTTACTATTGTATAAAGAAAATAATAAAACAAACCCACATAGTAAGTGATTCAAGTTTATTTATCTTTGTTTATTAAGATGTACATACTTTTATAAGAAAAACATATTTTAACATAAACAACTCGATCACTATATAATACTCGTATATCTGACAAAAGCAATAGGCGTTTGGCCATATCGTAGGTCGTACGTAGGTCTCCTTCTAATAGTTGCTATAGTTTTCCACAAACGTTTTCATCCTTGC
>LQNK01003404.1:0-16940 GCA_001586405.1 Phoebis sennae | reverse complement strand
TCTTTTGTTAATTTGTATTGACGCTATTATAAAAACCACTAAATTTATATTTAGCTGAAGTACAATTCCTTAAAGAAATTCCTCGTATTCAAAATCGAATAGATAAAAGCATAACAGCTGAAAATGGTAAAACAATTTTTTTTACATAGTTTAAACCTTTTGCGATGTAAAGACACCCTGTGCAACACAATCTGCTATTGGTTTTGTAATAAGTACAAAATATCCCTTAAAGATTACAAGGTCCGAGTATAACGCAATGCTTAAGGTCGATGTATAATAAAATTACTCATATTTCCACAGAGTAGATATGATCTTCGGGAGACAAGTTCGGGACAAGCTGCGAATATTAAATAATTTCGAAAACAATTACGAGGATAATGAAATTAGTAAAAAAAAAAGGAAAATAAATAAGAGATGGATATTAAACAGAATTATATGTAAAAAAAATAACTAAAATATGTGAAAAAATTATAAATACAGTAGTAAAGATATATATTGCAATTGTTGATTAATCACAATCCATTTGTAAATTTATATGTTTTAAGTATCGTTGTGAATAGAATATTGTACTAAAAATCTGTTTTGAAAAGAGCAAGTTCTACGCGAGTTTCTTGCCGGTTCTTCTCGCTAGAATCCGCTTTCCGAATCGGTGGTAAAATTAGATTAAGTATATTTAATAAGATTTATATTAAATTTAAAAATTATAAAAAGGAAGGGATGTGGTGTTCACGATATATAATAAATGTAAGCACACAGGCCAGTGGGGCGCTAGTGTCACTTCTGACACTTCAAACCTGTCATCTGTGGCGTGCAGACGTATCCGTTGAGCTGTGTGCCTACTTACTGATATTTGAATCTTTTATTTAATGCTCACCTACAACCATAGGACATAACAACACTAATATTATAAAGAGAAAAACTTTCTTTGTTTGTTTGGCTCAAAAACTACTCGACCGATTTTAAAAATTCTTTCACCATTCAAAAGCTACATTATCTATAGTAACATAGACTATATTTTACATCATACAATCCATTAACATTACATTACGAGCACCGCCGAGTGGCACAGCTAGTATTAGATAAAAAAAACAAATGTGGGTAGTACTCGAAATTTCACACGTATGATATCACGTGTCAAATCGGTCTCCATTAAAACATCAATAGTTTCGAGACGTGAGAATCCGTTTCGGTTTCTCCCCTTAGCTTTGATCATGGCTAGGGTTGTCTCTTCTGATTTAAAGATAAATAATCATCACATAATAATCACTTTTGTATTCGAGATATAGAATAACACTCAATTACGTATAATATTATTTAAAGCCGTTGTGTATGTACATTTTTTTATTATCTCAAGGTTTGGCAATTTTTTAGCTTCATATAAGTCATTTAATATATTATTTCATTTAAAATCAGTATTATACTCATGTGTACTTAGCACATTAAAAATAAAGACTAATCAGGAAAAAAATATTGCGATCATAGTAAAATATTTCCAAATTGGATGGTACTTTCTACACAATGACAACCCTAATTTCAGTAATGAAGAAGTCGTTCACATGTCTGTCTGTAATCAAAACTTAAATTAATTAAGTAGGCCATTTTAAACTTTATCCCCCTGTAATTGTGATTATTTCAACGGTTCCCACGGTTTGAGACGTTCTAAATTTAAAATAGGCGTTGAAAGTGGAGATATTAAGGATTGATGGTGAAGCACTACGATTACGGAGTACTAAAGAAGTTACCTGTTTTCACAAATAATTCAAAGTCAAATGATTTATTTGCCAATATAGGTAGGAATGTATTACATGTGTCTACATTCAGCCATTGATTTTATTTAAAGAGCCATTTTAATAGAACTTTAAATCATAATTTTAGTACGTTGTTTTCCTTCAAGTTTTTTGTATTTTTTTTAAATAGGGACAATCTTGAACTAGCGTTATGCGTTCCTCAGTTAAAAGATCACACTGTTAGTCTAATGTGGCGACGGGTTAAAATACATATGTCGCCACCCCATTACTACCCATGGGTGTCGTAAGAGGCGACAGAGGGTGATGTGCTGCATAACATCTTCAGCTATAAAAGAGTGGG
The DNA here is from genome assembly GCA_001586405.1 of Phoebis sennae. Lineage (NCBI taxonomy): Eukaryota > Metazoa > Arthropoda > Insecta > Lepidoptera > Pieridae > Phoebis > Phoebis sennae. The sequence goes on along the minus strand of LQNK01003404.1, from coordinate 14,852 downwards.
AGCCGAGCATTGCACAATTGGGCAAAGCTCGCACCGGTGTAAGTAGTAAAGTTGATAACCTGCTTACTGCAAATGGTCTTACTGTTACCATAAAATATAATTAACTAGCCGCGCCCCGCGGTTTCACCCGCGTAACGTCTAATCCCGTGGCAACTCCGGGATTAAAAGTAGTATGTTATTCTGAACCCTTACCTGTATGTATACCAAGTTTCATCATAATCGGTGCAGTAGTTTTTGCGTGAAAGAGTAACAAACATCCATACATCCATACTTACAAACTTTCGCCTTTATAATAGTAGTAGGATTGCACAAGAGACACAACAAACCTGAATAAAGAAAACAGCAGACTGCTAAAATTAAATGAAAAATAAAAAACTAAACATTAAAATTCCAGGTAGGTCCCACCGCATATTGGCAACACATGCTGAGATTTAAAACGTTTAGCTATGGTTTAGAGGTGAAGGATTTTTTTGTTTTCTACGTTCATTCCCCGCTTGCAAAATCACTTATTCGTACAGCAGAGTTAAAGAACCATAGGTCACAAAATTGAATCTGTTAAGAAATCTTAAATTAGCGAAGTTCAAATAATTCTTCTAATATTATAAAAAGGAATACCTTGTTTGTTTCTTTGTTTGGTTGTAATGAATAGGCTCAAAAAATACTGGACCGATTTTAAAAATTCTGTTACCATTCTAAAACTACATTACCCACGAGTAACATAGGCTTTATATTAAAGGCTATATAATATAACATTATGCTACGGGAGCGAAGCCGCGCATCAGCTAGTATATAAAAAAATCCTTTACCAATGAGTATTCTCTCAGATATCTTTCATTAAAACCACTTATAATCTTACCCAATAAATAGTAGCATCTATAAATACTGCACAAATAAAAAGCATCTTGACGTATGTATGTCCACTCGCACCGCCCGACAGGTGGGTTGTCGTGGTAAAAGCAAAATATGTCACTGTCACTGATCTTTTTTCATCTAAATCTGAACATTGATGGATACCCGGTCATAAACATCATATTTATCAAGTGTTAAACGGTCGTAAAAGAAATGAGAAATACATGTTTTTTGAAATTGTTTCCTCAGTTAAAAGTGAAAATAATATAGAGGTCGTGGATTTTAAAGAAACAGTTATATTTGATAGACTGTATTGTGACTTCTTGGTGGAAATGCATTTTATAACATTTTCATAAACTCTTTTTTTACACTATTTCCACATTTATTAATAAACTTTAATTTGGTAGATTAAATAAAGTTTATTAAAAAATATGAAAATAGTGTAAAAAGAGTTTAATTCTATAAACATTTTTAAACCACTAGTTTAACTTGTCTTGGGGGTAATTAATAAAAGGTTTGCTATCATCTAGTCCAGCTTATCCTTCTGATATTATAAATGCGAGTTTTGTGAGGATGTATGTATGTGTGTTTGGTACTCTTCCACAAAATAATTATACAGTCATCTGAGACATCCATTAACTATCAGCTATTTAGTTTGATCCTAGCAATCATGAGGCCTACAAGCTAATCATTTCATAATTAAAATAATTTAATTTAGAAAATTAAATTGTAATTCAGAATTTAAAGTCATAACCAAAAAACCCTTATTCAAAATACCTTATATATCTCCATTTATCTCCAATCTTTTAACACCTTTCAATCAATCTTTAACACTCTAAAAAATCTACTCTATAAAAAAATGTTTATTAAAAATTTCTGTCTGGCGTAATGCCAAGACGTAACATTAATCAAATCGAAGTGGATCACTCAAAAATTGCTTAGAGACAGTGGTATTGATAACTTTGATCGTTTTGTAAACACGATTTTTTCCCTTGAACTAGTGACGTGTACAGAGTAGTGTGGGGTAGAGACTGCATCTGCAATATTTTATTTGTTACAGAAATTAAGTGGATCAATCAAAAGTGGCTTAGGTGCAGTGCTATCTATACAATTTCTTTGTGTTCTTTATACCACATTTAGAAAACAATCAAAGTTATAATATATATTGATCACTATCATAACATAACATTGATCATTTTTTAAATTCAATTTTTCCTAAAAACTATAGCGTGCGATAGACACAGCTAAAAAAAATTTAATACGATTACTTGAGTATCGGCTATCTGCTTTTGAGTTTTAGCAACACGACTCGTTTTTTAAGGTTATCATAGAATAATATTTTGCAGTGTCTGTTTTCCCTAATCTGTGCGGGAGGTAAACACAGTCCCAGTACGGCGGTGTTCATTAACCCGTCAATTTTAGTAACATGATTGTTTATATTTAAGTTTATATGCTTAAAGAACTTTATTCTCAAAAAAAGATAATATCACATACATGAGAACTACTAGTTCGTCAGTGCCACACAGCTGACAGTGCCCACCAAAGCATTCAAAATATTTTACATATCATTAAGTATAAATTGTTTCAGAAGTGTTTTTAATGCATTGGGTGAGGTAATACATTTTATGTCTGGTGGTATTTTGTTATAAAGCTGTGCTCCTTCAAAAGTAATCATTTTTTGCCATAGTTGGTTCTAGTTCTAGGCAACACTAAGTAACGAGCTCGCCGAGAAGTGCGTTGTGTTATTTCTTTAATTTTAAATAAATAAATAAATAAAAATACATTTATTGACAAGACACCACACAGTAACACACACATTAGGACAAAATAAATACACAGAAAAAAAATAAAAACTATAACTAAATGGATACACAAAACAAAAATAAAAAATGATTTAAGGTAACGTACTGTGCGGCTGTTGTCAAAGGGAGCCGACTCAGCTAAATGCTGCGATGAAGGGCTCATTCGCAGCGCTGGTTTTCAGCAGCCCCCAGTGACTATTGACAATAGTAGTAATTTTAGTCAGATATATCCACTAGGATTTTTGTTTTTGAGTACTTTATGAATAAAAATACACACATTGTAGGTATATAATTGTTTTAAGTTCATAACTTTAGTTTCACTGTATATTTTATTAGTGGATGTTTATTTAATATAATACGATAATATTTTGCAGTCTCTATGTCTGCCCTACTCTGTGGAGGTAAACACAGTCCAGTACGACGGTGCTCATTAACCCGTCAACGGCCGCCGTTAGCGCGGATTTTATTTATTTTAATATAATACAGATGAGAGATGGTATTTAGTGACGAATTGGGTGCGTATGCGCAAATGTCGGACTTGTTTCATGTTAAGGGTAATTTTAAAATTTAACGAACTTTTGATTTTTAATATTGTATTATCTATAATGTATTAAATATAGATATCGACACATGAAGGGGTTTTTTATGTTATAGCAGGCAAGCGGGACATGCGGTTCACCTGATGTTAAGTGACTGACCGCGGCCCATGAACATCTATAACATCAAAGTGCCGCTGATGCCTTGCTCGCTAGAGGATAATGATAAGAAGTTGGAAGAGGCACCCACTTATAGTACGAAACACAGTGCAATACTGCTTCACGCCGATCTTCTACTGGAGAGGTGGTAATTTTACCCGTGCGAGCTTGGCTCAATCGTGCAATGCTCGGCTCCCACTCTTTTATTGCTGATGTTATACAGCAAAATTGCCCTCTGTTGCCTCTAACAACGCCCACGGGTAGAAATGGGGTGGCGACGGATTAGAGTAGGCATTGTGTTATTCTTCATCATTACCTATATGTATACGAGTTTTATTACAATCAGTTCAGTAGTTTTAACGCGAAAGAACCATCTTCACAACCATCCCAACTATTCATTCTTTGTTAATTTACCTACACATATTCTATTAAATGATATTTCTGCATACTTTATTTAGTAGTGCAAGAGACCTCATAAAGTCATAAACACCAACAGAAGCGTATTAAGAAGCACAATTTTATATACAACAATCCACACAAGTAATTCACACACATGACTTAGGATTTATAGCTATATATTAAGCTGTGGTTATTAGCGAAACGATACACCATATTCCGAACCCCATATTTCACATGTAAATCTATTTGCCTCTAGGCTTCACTATATTTTTACACGATTCGCGCCACAGAGTAAAAATTTGTAGATATTACCAGTAAATAAATGTCCTGTGAACTGTGGTGATGCTATGTCTAGTTATAAAAAAAAATCGAAAGGCTTTAAACCCTTCGATTTTTTTATACGATTTTATATAAAGGAAATTTTAAAATTGTTTAATTTTTTAATAATAATAATTTTAAAAAGCTTTTAAAAAGCCATCATTCAAACTACACAAGTACATTATCTAATAATAACCAGAAATAATAAATAGGCAACAGTTTATTTATAGTACACATTACTTTGCTCACACAGTTTTATTACAAAAAAAAATATCCTTATACTTTAAAATTTAAAAAATACTTGATCTGACATTCATTCTAGCCAAAATATTCTTAGATTTGAAAAGTTACATTACTGTTCTACGTACTCTATGGCACCACCAATATCGCGCAAAAGATATATAGTTCCTTAGCGTTTATTAGCTGAGTTATTTATCAGAAATACTTAAACTTATTGCCACAGTGTGAAAAAATGTGCAGAGGCATAAATCACATCACAATCTGCTTAATAGAATCTGTATGGAAAAGAACAAGAAATGCTTATTGGAATCGCGGAGCAAGATAAATTGAAATGTTATCTAAATGAATGTCTGGTTACTAAAATTAATTGTGAGAAAGAAATAGGACAGGAATTAATGTCGACTTCACGAAATAGATATAATTTAATAATACGGAATTAGAAGCGAATTTTTATTCAAAATCAAATGCAAACCGTTTATTTTCCAAATTGGACTCTTTCGAACGCTTTTAAAACGTCATATACATTTACATGATTAATCTTTTTAATTAAATATTTAATATAGTATATTTTTATAAAGATTAAACTTTATAAGTTATATAACTGAAACTTTATAATATAGTATTTTGTCTTTTTTTTGGAATTAAATGAATATGGATTTTTTGTTATTGTTGGAAAATTCTATTGGCAATCGATTCTATTGGGAAACCAATTTTTAAAATCGAACACTCAAATATTTCCTCTTCATAATATGAGTGAGATTAGAAACGCATAGATGTATGGATGGATTCATATGTATACCGAATTATAATATTTCTAAAGTTAGCAAAGATAAATGCAGAATATAATATTAATTAATGGATCCCAGGGCAGACTAATGCGGCTATCTGTCCACCTTGCCTTCTCAGAACGCATGTTATTCACTTATTAATATGAGTTATTAATTCGAATTATTTGTATCCAAAAAGGTACGATGATATTAAGTGGCATTTTGGTTGTATGCTCGTAAGAAATTGTACCTTTACACAGGTTGATCAAATCCAATATTTAACATAATCAACGCATAGTATACTAGCTGATCCAGCTTCACTCCCGTAGCATAATATGTTATAATACCTATTATAGAGCCTTTGTTATTCGTGATAATATAGCTTTCGAAGGGTGAAAGAATTTCTAAAATCGGTCCAGTGGTTTCTAAGCTTATTTATTACAACCAAAAATTTAAGTTTTGCTCTTTATAATACTAGTGTAGTTACCAAAGTCGCTATTTGTCCCTATGTATGCAAATCGACAAAGGCCGGCAAAGCACCTACTTCACGCCGATATTCTGTTGGGGGGATGGTTTTTACACCGGTGCGAGCTTGGCACAATGGTGCAATGCTGACCTACCACTCTTTTATTGCTGAAGATTTTATGCAGCAGAATTACCCTAACCTAACGGCTGGCCAGTCCTGTGGTTCGGACTGGTCGAGGATCCTCTCTTTTCGTTGAAGGAATAGTACCATCCTCTCCAGTGGGATTTAGGATTTGTGACGTCACGTGACGCCACAATAACTTTTATTTTCGGAACAAAAATACATAATCCGTTTTACTCATACTCTGTTTTTTATTGGCAATAGACGTGAACAAATTATAATGACAGAATTTGGCGCCAGAATAATTTCGCACGTTCACACAATCGTTAATCATAGGTAACTGGCCATTTAAATTAAATATATTGTTTCTTTCGTCTCAGACCTGACACATGTCTTTTCTTTGATATTTTTTACGTTTTTTTATGGCAGAACAAGCAAAGGAGCAAGTGGGTCACCTGATGTTAAGTGATCACCGCCGCCCATGAACACCTGAAACACCAGGAGTGTCGCAGGTGCTTTGCCGGCCTTTACGTAGATTTCGAGAAAAAAAATAACAGGATTTAAAACGCGATTTATGTATTCTTATTACGTCTAGTAACCAGGGGTATTATTTGTTACATATGGTTAAAGTTTATTTTGTTTCGGCCTTTATAACTAACTATATATTTTTTAATTAAATCTATTATGATGTTTATAGGTTAAATCTAAATTTATCTCATGTGTCTAAATTTATTCTTCTTGAAATATTACAAAATCCGGCTAAATCAGTCTAGTCGTTTTCGTTTCAACCAATTCACTTGCCTCGTCTGATCTTATCAATATTTTTTCTACGTTTCTCTCTTTTTTTACCACGATCACTGTAAAAAATTTGAAACGTCGAATTGTAACATTAGAATTAAATCATTTTTGAAATCAAGTTTTAAATAAAGAAGTAGATATACTTAGCGATAAACCAACCTTTTTTCAAGTCGGTTAATAACATATGAGTCAAAATTATAAGCAAGAATTCGATACAAGTAAGACGATACGGGTGTCCGTGCGTCCGGTGCGAACGGATGTCGTATGAAAGGGCCTTTATGTACTGTACATTTTTGCTCGGTATTAGAAGGTGAGGTCATTCAACTTTGATTTTGATACACTTATCATAATGGTATGACACAATATAATATCAAACACATTTATACAAATAATAAAAAAAGAGTTTGTTTGTTTAAAGTCTCTACATTACATACGCCATGTAAGATTGTACTGTACCATAGACACAAGTTTGTTACGTAACAGTCCTTTTGTGATCCTCAATAAATAAATAAATAATATTATGCCACGGGAGCGAAGCCGCGTGGAATAGCTAGTATCAAAAAAATACTTATAGGAACCGGCTTTACTCGTGTTTGCAAAATCAAGCATTGTTTTATAGCTTTACTCGCCCCGAGCTAGACCTGTAGTATGAATCAAAACCTTTCATTTGATACAACATTCAGTTATATTCACATTATATCGTCTATTTCACCCTACTTATCTTCGTTACCCCCCACAGGTTTCGCATATTTTTGTACTCAAGATTTTCTTTTTTTTGCATTTGAATGCTGAAATAATTTTTAAAATCGGTCCAGTAGTTTTGAGTTCTTTTCTGACTTAAAAAAAAACTACAAATATTTTTTCTTAAAATCTATTATTTATATCACTATAGATATTAATTGAGTCAAAATTGTAATAAATAATGCGAAACACGTAAGACGATCCGGGTGTCCGAATGCGGCGCCAACGGATGTCGTATGAAAGGGCCTTTATGTTCTGTAAATTTTTCGCTTGGCGTTAGAAGGTGAGGTCATTCAACTCTTCATAGGCTTTATAGTCTAAGGTTCGGCATAAGATTGACCTTCATTATCGAATTAAACCATTTTAGGCAAGTTTCTCTGTCTGATCTTGTATTAATAATGTTAACACATTTTTTGTACTTTTGTTAGGGGTAAACTGAAAATGAAACAGCTTTTTTAAAAGATCCAACTTTAAAAAAAGTTGATAATTAACTCGACCGCGAAAAATCACAGGTTGCTGTTGCCATATATAAATTTAGTAGAAATAAAACTATTATCACATGTTTATATTTTTTTCACGTTAGAAGGACTGAAATCGTAAAAAATATTTGATCATTAACTAATTTTCTACCTTTACCCTACATCCTCATTATACCTTTGAAAGTTTGGATGTCAATCACACTGCAACCATTGAACTAACTTTGATGAAAATTATTTCTATATCCTTACAGCTAGAGTACGACTGAGACTGCAGGCAAAAGCTAAATCCTATAATATTATAGACCGACGACCCGATTGGCGCAGTGGTTCAGCAATGGTCTATTACGCCAGAGGGTGTGGGTTCGATCCCCACGAGCAGAAAATTATGATGTGATGAACATTGTAATTTTCTACTGTCTGGGTGTTAATTTATCTATATTATGTATGCATTTACAAAAAAAAAGTATGTTTAAGTATGTCTATCAGTTATCTAGTATCCATAGTACAAGCTTTGCTTAGTTTGGGACTAGATGGCGTTGTGTTAAATGTCGAGGAATATTTATTTATTTATTTATTTATTATAGATAGTAAAGATAAAACAATCTCTTTAGGTATTTTAGTTTCTTTTTAAACGACAAAAATGCGGGCAAATTGAAACGCAAGAGTAGTGTTTACAATTTTATCAAAATTACCGTCAAGGTGTAAACCCAATTGTTTTGCGCAAATATTTGTCACAAAGCCAAATTGAACTATGCCTAAACATTCTTCCTCATTTGACGGTACATTAGCGATACGACAAAAAACTGTGAAACAGTTTTTTCGAAATAGTTATAATAAGAAAGAAAAATGAATGTAGAATTTGTTAGATATATTTTTATCTCAATTTTACTGATACATTTCTATATTATGAACATTTTGGAGTTTATATTCTTTTTTTTAACGAAAACATTGTGAATTTGTACTTTAAATAATACGTAGTCTCAATAATAACAATTTTTGACCAATTTATACGTATTGATATAACGTGGGACCGACATTGGTCCTTTGTAAGTCACCAGTAAAAGTGGATAGCACCTGCACGAAATAAAAATGTCCTATATACTCCTTTCTTCGCTTTTAAGACGAGCTACGGCTTCTCCATTGCTCGAAATGTCACGGCAGAGGACTAGGTATATTAGTATTGTGCCAACATTGAAATAGAGAAAGAAAGAAAAACAATTATTTGCTACAACTGTACTGTCTGTCTGTACTGTATTTGTCATTAATCCTCTCCGTATCCCCTCCCCTTCCATTAAGCCGGCAAGGCATCTGCGACATTGCATGTTGTAGATGTTCATGGGCTGCGGTCAGTCACTTAACATCAGGTGAACCGCATGCCCGCTTGCCTGCTATAACATAAAAAAAAAACTATGCACCTACATTTAACAGAGATAAATACAAACATAGTACCGACAAATGAGACGACCTCCTTAATTCTACATCAATTGCTTAGACATTTACTAGTTAAGAGATTAATTAAGGAACCAAAGCTTCAAATAATGTTTAAAATAAATCCTATCAATTAAATATATCATACGGGGAATTAATGCCAAGGATAAGAAATATGTACGACATGAAAGTTTTTTCGTAATTTATTATTATTTTTTAGACGATTAATTAAATTTTATTTGTATAGTCTTTCAAGTTTTCAAGGATTTTTTATAGATTACTAGAATTGTCAAAATTGATTGAAATAGTTTGGTATTATGATTAAAATTGAATTTCTTTGAAACAGTGTCAGTATGATATGAGAGGAATTCTAGAATATATATGAAGAGAAATAATGTTGTCTTTCTTTTCATTAATCAATGTGTCTAATCATTATGTTTAATATTAAAAATGGTTTTGGGCCTATAAAACATACATATTGCATAGTAATTACTCTTTTTAAAACAAATATCTACAGAAATGACCTGGTTTCTGTTTAAATATATGTTTAGATACTAGGAATACATATCTTTAAACGACATACAACAATTGTAATTTTTTTATTCACACATAATTTTAATAAGAGTTGAATTGGTGACCATCCTAAAGGTAAAATGTCTGGGGCCACCCATCTGGTTAAAGAAAATCTTAATATCCGCTTGCTCTTGTTATCGCATGATGGTTTATTAAGAAATAGTTTGTATGCAATTGCAATGCAGAAATTATTTTACAAACATACATAAAAAACACAAATTCATCAAAATCGGTCCAGACATTTTTCCATTAAAAGGAAAAAACACAAGTTTAATTTCTTATTGCTTTAAAAAAACTAGCTGTTTTGCGCGGCTTCACTCCCATAGCATATTGTTAATTGCTAAATTATCCTACATTACTAACGGTAAAGGAATTTTTAAATCGGTCTATCAGTTTCGGAGGATCTTCAATACAAACAAACCATTTTTTACAGAAATATTGAACCTACGTCGAACAAGGTACGACATAATTACAGTAACATAATAAGGTGATCTGGGGCGACCCATCCGGTTCGCGGAAATCTTAATATCGGCTTGCTCTAGTTATCTGACGCTGATTGAAGGCTCACCTACATTGCTTTATCATTGAAATATTGTGTTTTATATAATACTAGCTATTGTGTACGGCTTTACTCCTGTAGTATAGTTAAATATAGAGAGCTTTCCAAAAGTGAAAGAATTTTTCGAAATCGGTCCAGTAGTTTTCATGTCAAATTTATAATATTAAAAATAAATTCGGCAATGTATAAAAATGCTATTATTAAAATCATTAATAAATATTACAATTTCAGCATCGGTTTAGTAGTTTTTGAGTAAAAGAGTAACAAACACATATAAATCCTCAAAAACTTTCATATTTATAATATTAGTAGGATTACTTTACTACAATATTAAAATTAATTTGTTTGTACATTCTATAATTATTGTATATCGATTCATTGGTTTCTAAATCTCTATGAGAACTATAATAAATAAGAAATTATATTAAACAAAGTATTGAATTAAAGACTTGTTTACAGTGTATCCACTATTTATTAGTAAACTTTATTTAATTACAACTGGTTTCGAAAATTCATCATCATGTAATCTAAACCGAATTTTAATTCAATACTTAAAATGCATTTCCATCAAGAAGTCACAATACAATCTTTCAAGTATTTCTCTTAAACTAACTCAATACATTTTATACACACTCTCCATGGAGACGATAAACACAATTTTATTGCCAACAGAAAAAAGAGGTAATATTGGTTTCTACTGTTATAATAAAATAATCACTTTATTACGTGAATAATTTGCGAAAAATTAATTCACATTTTGAGAGCGGAATGAGGTTTAGTACATCTACTTCATACTAGGTGGCGCTAGTGGTTTTCAGAGCGCAGCATTCTCTATTCGTTTCGATTACAATGTGTCAAACAATTTCGTTTAAGTTTCTAAAAATTAAAGTAAATGTATATATTAATCGTATGAATGACATAATATTATTAACAATTATTCAAAATATTAATTGAATATAGATACGTTTTTTTTAAATTTCAAGCGAATTTTTTTAACTACGAGCTATAAACTATGACGTGACTTTTGTAATGTATATGTCGCAGTAAGATAGAAAAAGCCGTAACATAACATAGTTATGGGAAAGCGATTCATTACTATCTCACTAGGAATATAGTTATAAAACGGTCCAAGTTTAGTGATATAGTTATATTACTAGATTAAGTTTAGTGAAATAGCTTGCGGAGTGTGCAGCGTTCCTGTAAAAAATCGAATATACAGTGTTCTGCTAAAAGATGTGCCTGTGAGAAGCATTCAGTGCTACGAAATTCTAGATGTCATGATTCCGCTTCTTGTTTGAACAAAAATTTGAAATTACTAACAAAGAAACAAAGATTTCAACTTAATAAATATAAGAAATAAAGTTATCTCAAAACTGTTGATTAGTTTTAAAAGATTTTTAATATTTCATTGGGTTTAATTGCATTGTTAATGTTTGAATTCCAAAACATGGTAATTTTAATTATAATTAAAATTACTTTAATACGTGTAATTACGTGTTAATGTCACAAAGTATTGTAACTAACTGCAGAATACATAAGGTAGATTTTTGAATGAAGATAAAACAAATTTATTATACCAATTTTTATTTAATTCTATGGTAGATTTCTATTTCACTAAACGAAATCTAGTAATATAAGTATATCACTAAACTTGGACCGTTTTATAACTATATTCCTAGTAAGATAGTAATGAATCGCTTTCGTATAACTATGTTCCGGCATATAATTATATCCCTAGGGATATAACTATGTTACGGCTTTATCTATCTTACTGCGACATATATACGAATACATGAAAACAAGCCCCATATAAAACAAATAGTGTTTAAAAAAATAATACCAAAAACTATAATTTATCAATTTCTATATAACCGAATTAAAATTGTTCTTTACATAAGGAAAAAATAACAAAATGAATTTACACAAAACATCACAATTTATATACAGACACATTTAATAATAATATTACGTCTACCAAACAGCGTCAGTATATTTTTTCCTCACTCAATCATTAATAAGGTACAAAATTCCACGAAGCACATATGGCCAGGACAACACTTTTTATATTATTTATACTTCACACGCATTTACGGAATAATGGTCCTTATTGACTTTAACGTGAAACTTAAAGGTCATTAATTATTGGGTTAAAGTTTTAAGATCGGGTTATTTTTAAAGAAAGTCCTTTGCGTTTATAAATTAAATTTTTATTCATAAGTTTCATTATGTGAAGTCATTATTATGAATTTTATTAAAAATATATATTTATTATTATTATTATTTCGAAAAAATTAAGTGAAAATGTTTCCTGTATGCCTAGTAATAGAACCAAGATATGTGCTGGAATTTCAAACAATCTCTTTACAAAATTTCATTCAAATTGGCTTAGTGGTTAGCACGTGAAGAGACAGACATATAGAGTTACTTTATTCTTATGAAAATCGCCCCTCCAAACTTCGTAATTCCCTTACCGATTTTTCTCATTTTTGAACTCGATATTTTCTGTTCTCTAAACTATTTCCCTATGAAATTTAATCAAGATCGCATAAACAATACTCAAGTAATGGTTGGCCAAAGTTTTTCATACAAACATGTAATAAATATATTAGGTATATAATATTAAGAAATTGATTGTTAATAGTAACAGTAAGGAAGTAAGGATGAAATAGTTCAATATCTTATTTCATTCTTACCTGAGAAGCTGACAGCCATATGTTTTTAATATTGGCTCAAAATGGCCGATCATTCAATTTCAAATAATCATTCAATTTTAAACTTTATTACGTGGAGATAAGGTTCTATTTACAACCGCTTGGTGGTTCAGGTAGACATGACCATATTTTTTTCGATTTGAAGGTGTGGATAACGTATCGTTGTTATATTTTTTTGTTCGAATAAAATGTGGAACCATTTTGTTTTTTGGCTTCATAAATAATATGAGGATGTTTTCAATTATGGCCTTTGCACGTAAATTAAATATAAAACGAAATATGAAAAGAGTAACTATCGAGTTTCTTACCGGTATATTCCCGATAGAATCGACTTTCCGAACCGGTGGTAAATTTAAAAAATGATTATTCATAAGTGCTTTGTAAAAAGTTTACATGAATAAAAATATTTTCTATTCTATTCTATTCTATTCTATAAACGATTCAAATTCTTACAAGAGATGGATACGAAAGTGATACAACTAAATCAAAATCTTGTTAAATTAAAAATAGGTAAGGTACCGACTTTGAACAGATTTTAAAAAATAAAGTTATTTTCTACTTTTTAGTACGAGGAAGTCGGTTCTGTTTTTTAGCAAAAGGATATTTTAAAGTATATTTTTGAAAGAACGATTGTATATTATTGATTTTTTATTTTATTTCCATTAATGTAGGGTTCCAATTGTAAAATAATTTTTCAAATCGGTCCAGTAATTTCAGAGCCTAATGAATTAAAAAAAAAAACAAAAAATCAAGTCTTTCCTCTTTATTATATTAGTGCAGATATACATAATTGACACTTATTAAAACATTCAATATCATTGACTGTAAAAACGAGGGACAGAATAACAAACATACATCCATACTCAAAAACTTTTGAATAATGTAATTATTATTTTTCCTTTTATCCGTTAATTATAATTTAAAAGTCATTGTTTTATGATTGTGTTTAAATCTAAAAGGAACACTTAAATAATTAATTTATATACAAGCACTAATAATTGTCCGAAAGTATAGGTACTAATTGATAACAGTAATTCTGAGTAACACCTACGGTACGATAACAAGTGACCCATGTAACCTCGACTTCCTCCATAATATAATAGTCGAATTTTACTGTACTTTAAATTATCTTTAGTATAATTTTTTTACCATTTTTTTCCTATTTGTGATATGTTAACGGCCTTATGTTATAGCAGGCAAGCGGAGCATGCGGTTGATGTTAAGTGACTGACCGCAGCCCAAGAACATCTGCAACATCAAAGTGTCGCAGATGCCTTGAAGGAAGGGGAGAGGATAAAGAGAGGAGAAGAACAGCATGGAAATACAGGCCTCCAGGGCCCATGCTCGCAGCAAACACACAAAAAAATAGTACGTGCGAAATCGAGTATATATTATAGGAGTATATACTATTGGTCTTTTAACACTATAATCGAATATATACTATTGGTCTTTTAACACTATATCACTATGCTTCCTTGCTCTTATAAAGGAGTTGTCTCTCGGAGTTGCAACTGGAGAACTTACGCGGGTGAAACCGCGTGGCACGGATAGTAAATCGTATTTATTCAAGTTTAAAAAACTGAGTAATTAATTAGTTACATTAACTAATTATTTATGATTTTGAAATCGATTTAGTAATCTTTATGTGAAGACATAACAAACATACATAACTCTTAACATGTGCAAGTAAAACCGTGGTATTTGCTTAGCCTACATTTATAATATAAATAGGAAAACTTTGTTCGTTTGTAATGAATAGGCTCAAAAATTACTGGACCGATTAAAAATTCTTTCAATCGAAAGCTACATTATCCACAAGTAACATAGGCTATATTTAAAGGCTTTATATAACACTAGCTTTCCGCCCGCGGCTTCGCACGCGTGGGCTACTAATTTCTGTATTTTTT
>LQNK01003401.1:0-19577 GCA_001586405.1 Phoebis sennae | reverse complement strand
CGATGATGACATCAACTCTAATGAGTATAATACATAACGGCGTATGGTCATCATTAATTTTAGTAAAAAATGACTGCTTCAGAAGCTACTTTTAATGAGATGGTTCGGATGTTTTGTTAAGCATTCACGTTTATAGATATTGTAAATATAATTTTTGATCAAACTGATATAAAGCTTTTGAAAGATACATTTGCTAGCCGCGTGGCGACGAGTTAGAATACATTTCTCACCACTCAATTTCTACCTGAGGCTGTCGTAAGAAACGACAGAGGGTAATTCTGCTGCATTACATCTTCAGCAATAAAAGAGTGGGAGCCGAGCATTGCACGATTAAGCCAAGTACGCACCATAATTAATCCTCTCCCTATCTCCTCTCCTTCTTGCCGGAAAGGCATCTGCGAACTTTGCAGTTGTAGATGTTCATCAGGTGAACCGCATGTTCCGCTTGCCTGCCATTACATAAAAAATTGCAAGTTCAAAATGTGATGATATAATCATGATTTTGCATATTAATTAACCGGTTGAGAGCCCGTTGTCCCATTTTCTAGCTTATTGCTTTTTGGCTTTTCTAGGTTCTTCCATTTCTGTAATTATTGGTTCTTTTCACCAGTGTTGAGGAATAAACCAATTGTAATATTTATTTATTGACTGTTATACATAGAATGCAGTGAGTACTAAAATCGTGAACATTATAATCTAATGATATGTCTCACTTATCGTTTAATCAACATATTGTTTTAGAATAGTTTATAAGTATGTATATGTAATATACTTATGAATAACTATATAAGCCTGTGCCCTATCCACAGAACTAATGTTCTGTGGCCCTATCAGACCGAGAAATTTCCCCGTCTCCACCGGCAATGAAATCCAAACCCTATCGGTTTATAATTTTATTGGGTTAATGTGTGTGTATATAAAGAAAATAATTATTCAATGATACATTGAGAACATTTCGTTACTGAAACAAAGTTGCTAAAATTGAATCAATTCGTAAATAACTTTCATTTAATGAATCGGTAGCAACATTGTTACTAGTATTTATTTTATAGTGCAATGGAAATCCCTTTAAACTAAGATTTAATAGCTACTCGGCTACATTCTGCGGTAACATGCTGCTATTTTGTCATGCAACTTGTTATTAGCGCATCTGTCCCCTACTATTGTTGAACTCGAAAGAAAATAGGGTATCGATTCCCGGGAATTGTGTTTAAAAATAATAATAACTTTATTTATTCAAGCAACAGAGGCTCATTGGTTAGTTTACACACTTAAAAACTTTTGATTTATTTCACTTTTGATTTCTTTCACTTTTGATTTGGCAAAAAATAATACTAAAATATTGTATTGTGTGAAGCTGTGAACTTTAAATCAGGCTTATTAAATTAAAGCGTTTCTTTCTGCTTTTAATAAAAAAATGAATGATAGTTAAATAAGTGTAATCTACAATGCGCTAATGATTTTACGATGACGCGGAGTCAAAAAAAAGCAATGACTTTACTTTTTAAATCATTTTGCTCCGCTTTATAACTGGCTAGATTCAGTTTCAGATTTGCCAAGAATATTTAGGTATTGAGATTAGATCGACATTCATCAGTGATTTGCAATTTGATATAGTATTGAATTGTACGGCTGGTATCTCCAAAAATTAGGGTGTACTTGGCGCTTAAGTTATGTGATTTTTAACCGATACCAAAAATGGGGAGGTTATCAATTCAGGCGTGTGTTTTGCGATTGAATGCTATTATACAGCTTTACTAGTATAATTGGATAATTTCGCGTATCTGACAAATATTGATGTAAGCAGTTTAGCGCTTAAAATAAAAACTGTAACGAATAACCTTTGATTAATATCCAGAAAATATGATATAACTTCCATTTGCGGTATTTCAGAACAAATTCGTTTGTTTTTGCCCATTTGCATAAAATTAAGATATTATAAAAGAGTTACAAACGTGTCCGATTCACCAAATGTAGATACGCGGGTATCAATGCAAGTTATACTATAGCACTATCTCTGATATTCTGATGTTACGTGATTTCCCGTAGTACGGCCAGAGGCATCTCAAATGTTCCTTGCGTCCTTGGTATTTAACGGTACGAGAGGTCCTAATGGCTACTGGTTTTGAATCATTACTGCTTCAGAGGGAGCTGGCCTACTTACGGTGTCTTTAACTAGAGGATCCTACTGATATTGTTAGGTGAAGCCATTATCAATATTAAATTTACGGTATAATTTTGAGATAGCTTGTTACATGAAAGTGTATCAGGAAAGAACAAGATTGGATAACTAAGCTTTGTTTTGTTTGAATGGTGGAGAGAATACCTTTAATACTGTGATAGAAAATTATATTCAAAAAAGCATTACTTTATAATTTATAAGAAAGAAGACTACATTCGAAGATTTTCTAAAAAATTCTTAGAATTTTCTTATATGCAATGTATACGTTTAAAGATCGTTTTTCATGGTTTTCCTTTTAATTGATTTATAAATTTTGTTAGAGAGATTGGATTTTTATAATTACTCCTACAAAAAATTGTAACTTTAAAAGTCGGTTCGATTTCCGGGTGTGGCAATCGAATTTTCAAAAATCGTTGAACACACGTTTCTTTCTTTTACCAAATCAGGCCATGTTTTCTTTAATAACATTTTCTTTTTATAGTAATAATTAAAAGTACACGTGCGAATCCGATCGGAAAGTATCGAAATCGGTACAAGATTCATACAAATTTCGATGGAAATTGTTTCGTTCCGACCCGATCCGATCCCTGTTCAATGTGAAATTTAAGTTTAAATAATTTCAACTTACTTCACTTATTTTATAAATCTGAGTAATAAGCATCGTAGCAATTTCCGACCTAAGTTAGCAAAGTTCCATTTTGAACTTAAAACTTAGTCCATAAAATTTTCAAGAAAACCACAATTGAAACCACTTTTTCCTGTAAGCATAACACCTTTTCCATGTTCGCTGAATTACATGACAAAGGGATTCTTTCAAAGCGTGTGACAAACGGGAAGACGCTTACGAGAGCCGTGTCAGCGGGAAATTAGCTCAATTCTTGTGGAATAATGGTGTTTTTGTTCTGATTTGTGTTTTAAGCCAGCTAACATGTGGTGCTATACAAAGTGTATACAACGCCTGTATCCATTTGAAGATAAACTTTGAATATTCTTAGAGTTAAAGTAAAAATTTGCATTAATCTTTCGTACTTGAGGAGCTCTAAGTACGTCATCATAGAAGTTATCAATTATTACTGAAAATCATCTTAAAGTTATATTTCATTTCATTATTTGGTTCTGAATTTTTGTTCCAACACTTTGTTATTTACCTGTTTTTCTGCAAACACAACACCTTTTCCATGTTTGCTGAATTACATGACAAAAGGATTCTTTCAAAGCTTGTGACAAACGGGAAGACGCTTACGAGACCCGTGTCAGCGGGAAATTAGCTCAATTCTTGTGGAATAATGCTGTTTTTTGTTCTGGTTTGTGTTTTTAAGCAAGTTAACATGTGGTGCTATACAAAGTGTATACGATGCCTGTATCCGTTTAAATATAAACTTTGAATATCGTTAAGTCAAAGTTGACAATTCCATTAGTTTTTCGTACTTGAGGAGCTTTTAGTAAGTCATCAATAAATGTTAAAAAACATATTAAAGTTATATTTCCTTTCATTATTTGGTTCTGAATTTTTGCTCCAACACTTTGTTATTTACCTGTTTTTCTGCAAACACAACACCTTTTCCATGTTCGCTGAATTACATCATGACAAAGGGATTCTTCCAAAGCGCGTGACAAACGGGAAGACGCTTACGAGACCCGTGTCAGCGGGAAATTAGCTCAATTCTTGTGGAATAATGTTTTTAGTAGTTTTGTACATCTTTAGATGCTTTTAGTTCTGTAAAGTTCAATCGTCAATATTATTTTTTGGTGATGAATGAATTGTTATTTTTTTATTTATTTATACCGTATGTTTATCGCAAGCGCAGCCGCTGGTAAAACTTAGTTATTGATAAAACATGAATATTTAAATTAAAATAGAAATCCTTTTTCTGTTATAAATCTTTTAATATTTTTTTTTTCATATTCTATTCATTCTAAATAGTTATATTTTTAACTAGCTGAGATTCGCGCGTATATCCCGTTCCGATAAAAATTATTCTTTGTCATTTTTGGGTTTCAAAAAATCTCTGTACAAAAATTCATGCAAATCGATCCAGTAGTTTCGGAGCCAATTCAATACAAAACAAATCTTTCCTCTTTATAACATTAGTATAGATAACTAAAAGATTTCTAAGATTAAATCACATCTTCAATTTCGTATAACAATACCAAACAATATGCGGACATGAAACTCGGAACTGTCACAAAAGAATTATTTCCTTGTGCCATATGGGAAGTGTATTGTCGCTTATGAATTGTCTTATGTAACTAATGGTAGCTTTTAACTAATGCTCAGCATGGTTTGGTAAATGTAACGTTTTATCTTTTTGTTCTGCAAATACGCATTTTTTATTACGCTCGACATTTTGTTTTGTTTAAACTATTCGCATATGAAATTAATTTATAACCTACATATGCAAGTTATAACCTACATATGTTATAACATATGCAATGCATAGTTTTTATACACACACAATAATATGTAAATAGTCTTGATTATAGTAACTTTGCTGCCAAAAAATGGAACCAACTTTCTTACATTGAAAAGATGAAAATAACGCCTAATAATTTACTTATTTTCAATTTAACAAGATTTTGCACCGACGATTTGATTTTTTGGCAAAACGTTATTATTTTTCCATTCAACCAAATGTCTATGGGACCACACTGACACTTTACTCTTTTGTATACAAAAATAATTTTCCAAATCGGTCCATAAATACCGGAAATATGCAGTAACATAAAAAGGGTCCAGTTGAGAACCTCCTTCTTTTTTTGAAGTCGGTTAGAAATCACAAAAGAGTTACCAATAAATACATTTGGTTGAATTTCATACAAAGAGAAGGCATTTAGAATCTCCGACCTTCACTCGTGTGAAACGCCATATAATATTATAAACACCCAACTTTGATGCCTAGGAGGGTGTGGTAACCACCCTATGTGACCCAATTCGTAAGACATTACCACATAACTCGAAAATTGCTATTTTCTGGTGCATGAAGTTCTCGACCTTAATTTATAAACCTATACCTTTGTCTACACCTTGTGTAACATTACACACAATTTCATGTTTACTTTCGGTCGTAACAATGTCTTTTATTTTACGTAAATAACACCCATTGTTGGGCCACATTTTTCAGAGAAAATGAGAATTTTGCAACCTAATTTTAAGAATGTTTCATGCGAGCGTCTCATTTGTCATAGTGGAATGATAGTTACGTAAATGTTTTACAAGAAATGCGGACGGTGATGAAAATGAGAAATATGTAATAAACGGGGTAATAATTCATGGTATAGTTACCGTAAAAAGGTCACCAAACCTATATGGAAAGATTACGTGAAATGTGTTATCAATTTTTATGCAAGACTAGCTGTGCCCCGTTGTTTCACCGGCGCATATCTGTTTTCCCCGTTCCCGTGGGATAAGAAAGGATTTTCATCAATCAAAATCCTTTCTTAGCAAATTTCAGTCCAATCCGTCCAGCGGTTTGGGCTGTGTGTTGATAGATCGCTATGTCATACAGTCATTTTTGAGTTATTACTCGATGTTTATTATTTAGTTTATTGCTCTTTACTCAATGCTAAGACAATGACACCCATGAACATCAATTGCCTATGAAGGAAAGGAATAGTCAAGTTGAATTGAGAAGTATAAAGAAGTTTTTATACGCTACTGTTACACTAATATCAATATAATACTAATACTAATATCTATAACATTATAAAGAGGTAAAAAATTATTATATACTTGCATTGAATATTCTCCGAAATTAATAGACCAATTTAAAAATTTCTTTTTCCTAATTATCCCTGAAGAACACAATATTTTTACTTACTAGCTGATCCACACGGCTTCGTTCCTATAGCATAATGTTATAGCAGAATTATTTTTATAATCGGTCCGTTGTAGTTTTTGAGCATTATAATATTAGTGTAGATGAAAATCTTGTATCAAAATATCAACAAATCCTAAATACCAGCAAATCCCAAAATCCTTTGTTAAACCCTATTAAATTTGTATCGGATGTGTACAAACATTAATCTCGCCATTACCATCTTCAATTACCTTGTCTCGTGTTGATTTATGTAAAGCAAAGCTCACCCGTTTCCAGTTCTGCTATCCTGGTTGTTAATATGTTGCTTAGATTTATTTTGTACAATTTGTTATAGTTTTACATAAAGAAATTGTTTTTTTAATAATCCTAACAATATTATAAATGTGATCAAATCACGCCACAACTGCTGAACCGATCTTGATTATTTTTTTTATACTGATAGTTTTCTTGCTGGATTACGTGATAGGAAACCTTTTATTGAACTATAAACTTCGAATTTAACGCGAGCAAAGAGCTGAGGATAGAAGCCAGTCTTTAAGACTTCGTACCTACCTATATGTCTAGATAAACTATGATATAGAAAAAAACATAAGTATTTCATAAAATATTATGTATCGTATAACTATCTGATTGAGTCACTACTCAAATATCATTATAAATATAAAGAATATCAGTATATTCCCAGATTAAATTGTTTTTCATGTTAGAATGTTGCATTCATGCTATACATAATGTTTCGTTGGAGATTAAAATTAATAACATATACCCTGAAAGGGCGCTACAATATTTCTTATACTAAAACTTGATAGATATTTTAGATTAAAATTCTTAAAAGTAAATTATTTAAAACGAATATTTAGTTATACATAAAATATTATACTAATGTCCCATTTTATTATTCTTCATTACAATAAATTTATTTTTAATTCAAGCTCCTATGCCAAACGCTAGGTATTTACATAAAACTCACCTCGTTATTCGAAGTTCATTTATTCCAGAATTATCTTCAAAGGTTTAATTTTACTCTGAATCACTATCTCCTTTGACCGTCTGTGAAGGATTTAAATTTTATACTCATTAGAAATTTCTTGAAATTATTCTGCATTTTGTTTCATTAAATACGTAAAGGATGCTTTTCAAGCGAATTTCATCTTGAAAACATGTTCAAAGAACGAACTAAACAATACTGAATCTTTTATAACAACATTGAACCCATAGAAAATTCGAAATTCGAATTTGCGTTTCAAATTCGCATTTCTTTTTTTATAGCGGGAAGCGGCCAGCGCGCTTTATCTGCACAGATAATAAATAAAGCATAGACTAAATAAAATGAGTTTAAGCGAGATGCACACTCACGGGCGTACTTTCGCCGGGTGTCGGCTGTCGCGTGTTGATCGCATCACCGATGCTACCGATGAACAGGGTTTATAACAAGTTATGAGATATAGCGATAAAATAAATAATTAAGTTGCGTAGACGAGTTGTGTATTTAATGATTTAGTATAATTGACTGTTAAATATATTTGTTAAACATTTCAAAGTGCAGACTTCGAGTGGTATCTGTCGAAAATCTTAAAATACAATATAATGGATGAAGAAGCGTCGTTCGTCTCCAACACAGGTCTGTGAACCTAGTAGAGGCGGTCGTCGTGTCATATTAATAAGTATGAAATTGCGTGCCGTAACAAATATTTTTGATTTTTTTTTAATATTATACTTTCCTTATTAAGAAATACACAAGTAAACAGATACAAATACATTGATAACATGTCTTATCGCTATACAGTGCTCAGTTTATTTGGTAATTGCAGTAAATTTTGAAAAAGAGCGCCTTAATAAAATTTATATTAAAAAAATGCATTTTTGTGAAGTAGCAATTAAGTTCAAAAATCTATTAAAAT
The DNA here is from genome assembly GCA_001586405.1 of Phoebis sennae. NCBI lineage: Eukaryota > Metazoa > Arthropoda > Insecta > Lepidoptera > Pieridae > Phoebis > Phoebis sennae. Next base: position 11,676 of record LQNK01003401.1, on the reverse strand, counting down.
TAAGGTCTTAGATGCCGTGTTTTTACAAATGAATTATGCCTATAAGAATTTAATACAAATAAACGATTAAAATCGCTCATCACCTGCTCCTCTTCCTTTCTCGTGATAATTTAAATTATATAAAGCTATATATCTATATAATTCCAATGAGCTTCTACCTTAAACCACAGCAAAGATAAACGGTAGCTCCTTGTAAGGCACACAACATATTCTGTTCAATTTATTGCTGATGGAAATTATTTCCCGCTGAAAACGGCACCTGACCTGTCCTGAGATAAATGAACAATAAAACCTTACTATATTTTAGCGTTGAACCATCGACCATCGACAATACAGTTTATACACAACGGTTTAACTAAAGATTACTCAATATTACTAACTTAGCAAATATGGTGATACAACTTACAATAAGCACAATGAATAGATATTATTGATAGAGCGAAGTGCGGTCTCTCAGAGTTATAATGGCCGAATGAATATATATATATGTACGTATTATTTGTAAAACTATATCTGTAATAGTATAAAATTTCGTAGGCGAGTTGTTTAGTTAAAAAACTTAAGTTCGAAGATGAGAAAAATCGGAAAAATTATTAAAATTAAATAAGCGAGTTTAATATGAAAACAAACAAATGAAACACTTTATATATACGAGTATGGCATATAATAAGTGGATAAAGGCTCAAAAATTACAAACAAAGTTTTCCTCTTTATAATATTGTTGTAGATAAAAAACAAATATAATTATTTGTTAATATTTATTTACTGCGAGAATAAACAGCTGGCGTGGATTGTTGAAGTGAACGCGAGCCCAATTATTTGCATGCAATTTTTAAAATTGCCGGATTTGCTTACGGTTCGTTGTAGGCAATAATTAATTTACCAATACACAAACCAGTTTACTGAACAATTCTAAAAATATCACACTTTTGGGCTACATATATTTATTATATTTTATTTAACAAAGTTTAGATTTTAATAAAATCGTTTTTACGACCTTTAACATAACACCATCTAGTCCCGAACTAAGCAAAGCTCGTATTATGGAAACTTAATAACTGATATATATACATTTTATATTTTTTGTAAATACATTCATACTATTGATAAATTAACACCCAGGCAATAACATATTACAATGTTCATCGCATTATAATGTTCTACTCGTGGATATTTTTATGAATGTGCACATCCACTACGCCAATCGGGTCGTCATTGAATAAACGTAAATAAGTATACTAACGAGTGTAAAATTTAACTAATAATACGTTGATAGTGCTACCATGTCTACGTATCTAAGTATATGCAAAAGCGCAACTTTTTGCACATGTAAGCTTTCTTTGACGTCTATGTTAATTAAACCACAGGCCAATGAAATATTTAATTACATAAGAAAGAAGCGTGGATAATACCCATCAAAAGAGAAGTTTGTATTATTTATGGGGTCGGATATAAAAGGTCAAACCGTGACCTTTGCAGAGGTGTGACTTTGCGTGATCGCAAATTGGTTCTTCGCGATTATTTCCGATACTGTTTTATGTAATGAAATACGTTTTTTATAGCTAGTAAAGTGATGGGTTATTGATGTTAAATGTTCATTGTAGTTCGTGAACACAAACTACTAGTTTTAAAGGTCTTTGTCGTCCAAAAACTTGAAGAAGATAGGTTTGATGATTGATAGGAGACAAATAGAAACGCGTGGACTCGGGGTTTCCTTTTATCTCGGTGCCAGAGATGTGTTCTAATATGTGATCAAATCAATGTTCACATGACGGACATTTCATACTACTGTCACATGTTTGGATTTCGCTTTGTCATTCCGTGTCGGTATTTTAAAGTACTTCTACCACAGTCGCCCAATATCTCAGTTGCGTATAGAATATTATAGAGAGTGAACAAATCTTTGAACAAATCTAGCAGGTACAACAATATGTGACCAAATGTAACCATAGCCTACAAAGAAGTGACTTCTTCTGTAAACACTTCAGTCTTCAGTCAGAGCTTCTTCAGTCGTAATTATTATTTTGTATAGAAAATGCGATGGATTAGTGGACGTACTTGTGTGAACTTCTATACAAAGAATGGTTTTAAATACTAATAATAATAAACATTTTGCTGGTAGTGATTCCGATACTTCTTTAACGCTTCTAATACTGAAGTTGTACTTGACTCTTGTTTGTAAATCACAAGTAAAATTTTGTAATCATGAAGACATTTTCTTTGAAGCAAAGTTTTATTTACCCTGATTGATGATTCTTAGGAGATAATCAAATGAAGTATGAAAACATCAATCAAATTTCGTGAGTTTTAGAGAATTCTACTAAAACAACTTAAGTATATATAGAAGTACCTACATAATAATAAAAAAAAATCTTTCCCATAGTTTCGAAAATAAACCCGTTTAAACATAATATTCGGATTTTTTCATTGGTCTAGTAGTTAGTTGGTCCTTTATAAGTAGGTAGATATACTAGATGTAATTATGAATGCAGACAAAATGTTTCATTAAATAATTAATGAAAAGCAACGACGGGCTAAATGTAAACATGTGGCAAAGTAATTAATTTAGCAAAGGATCTGAGTGACCCAATCCACAAAGGCACAATACGAAAATCTAGAAATAAGTCTCAGAAAAGGTCGCTAATAGATTGAAGACTTTAACGCCTTGTACTTATCTATTTAATATGATCTTTATCTCTATTTGTTTAGGGTTTATTTTCCTTTGGTATTGATTTTTCAGGCCAAAGCTGATAGCCTAATAGTACATTCAGTAAAAGATTGTTATTTATCGAAGAATCTTGGAGAAGCTTTGTTTGTAATTGAATAAATAGTTAAAGTTTTGTTATCTAGACGAGGGTAAAGTTACCTAATGTTTTGTTAAAAGATGTTTAAAAGGATTTGTATGGAAATAGTAAACTTTCTACGACAGTTTAAAAATGTTGGGATTCGGAGTAAAAAAGTATTTTTCGTACTCGTGAATAGTTCCCGAGTTTGTTTGACAGTTTATATTAAGAGATATGCCAAATCCATATAAGTTTTGTATGGCACATATTAATAAACTTAAGTTTAATAATAATAATAATGTGAAAAAGTTATTAAATTCAAAATGTTTATTAGCGGTTAGTGTAATAACTCTCGTTTTTCACTTCAATTTCAGAGACTTATTAACTTTATAATTAAAAATCTTTCCCAACGTTTTATGACTTATTAATAATATTATTATCAAAAAATTGTCAGAATAATTTTTGAATTCATATTTCACATTGATAAACAGTCGCGAGGTACTGTTTACGACATCTATCGTAAACTTAATACAACTTTTCTCAAATAGTTCAGCTATTCTCTCATAGATGGCACTTATTGAAACTTCAGCTATTCTCTCACAGATGTCGCTGCAATAAATATTCTTTGCACAATTTTGGTGTAATAATATTTTTTTATTTGTAAATTATTTTATTTAATTTATGAATTAAGGCCTTTTTGTAGAACATGATACCCTCTCACAACTTTTTCCTATTCTGTTATGTGCTATGTCTTTATGTTTAAAATTGTCTCTGTGTATGCAATGTGATTTAAATATTGTGGTTCTATAAAAAAATACGGTCGAATTGATAACCTCCTCCTTTGTTTTTGAAAGTCGGTTAGTAAAAAAATATCTATCTATCTCTATTTGTTTCTTTTTTCATTGTCTTATATCGTGTCTTTCTATTTTTTGTTGTATTTGATTGTATAATGTGAATTAAGTGTGTCAAGATAAATATTTCTTTCTTTCTTCTAAATTAGTCGTATTTTTTCAGGTTATCAAATGTCCCGCAAATCATGCGTGGCGGGAGGCGCGCGGGGAGCATGCATGTGGGTGCAGGAGTGCAACAGAGTCGGCGGCAAGCATGCGGGCGTGTGTGTCGACGGCTTTATGTTCGGCTCATGCTGCAGGCTGCCGGACAAACCTGTTGTTATAGAAGGTAATATCAATAACTAGTGGCTCGCCCAGAGCTGGACCTCGCGTTGTAATGTATAAATCAAGACTCGGCTATATTCATATCAAAATCGCCTATTTTACCCACCTATCTCCGTTATCCCACCACTGATGTCGCTCATATTCAAACTCGACGTTTTCTTTTGTCTAAACTATATGTCTATGAAATTTCATCAAGATCGAATAAACGATAATCACGTTATCGTCGGACAAAGATTTCATACTTACAAACATACAACCGCCCGGACATCTTGACTCTGAGGATTCTTCAAATTCTTTATTGGCACAATTTAAATGTACATTCAAGTACTGAAGCCTCTGACTCCCAAACTGGAAAAACCTGTAAGTCAGGAATTAGCGCCCTCTCCCATTTAAGGTTGTTATTCTCACAAAGGTAAGGAAGGCATTCTTTTAGCATGAATGAGGATGCAGGACTCTGTGTGTGTCGAAGGTTTTGTGTCTTCGTTAGTTCCTAAAGTTTTCGTAAAATTCGACACCAAGAATATATGTGGTCTATAGTATATACTATATATATGTGGTCTATAGCAACATGAAAAAAAAGCGATTTCGAAGTAAGTTACATAAAAAATATTTTCTAGAATAAATAGGTAGGAAAGTGAGAAAATTAAATTACAATATTTTCACATTTATTTTACGTCATGTTTCAGAAACACAAAATCCAGTCACGATGACAGACCGGCCGTACACAGCGTCCCCTGCAGAAATAACACAACCATCAAGACCAACCACGCAAACACAACGTCCCTCGTTCATGACAAAACCGATAGATGGCGCTCCATCGTACAGCTACCGACCGCCAGAAATTAACCTGCCACTCAACTTAGAATCAAGCGAAAATAGTGATATAGTTAATAAAATAACGTATAACAGTGTAAATAAGTACCAAAATGTAAATAAACCGAACGGTGAAGTGGAAGCTAGTCCCCACAACAAAATCTCTTCTAGTCTTAGCGTAATGGGTGCGCGACCTATGGCCGTGTCGGAACAACACGTGGATAATAGTATTTCCTCAGGTGAGTATAAGAACGTAACTTTTGAATTATTATATAGATGGCGTTGTTTTAATTAAATATTACAAATTACTAGTGGCTCGGTCCGAGCTAGATATAATGCATTATAATGCATAAAGCAAGATCTTTTATTTACGTACATAATTTTATCAAAATCAAATAAACTATACTCTTAGAGTCTTAATATTGCTCTTATCTTGGTAACCCCTACCGATTTCGCCCATCTTCGAACTCGATAATTTATTTTGTCTAAACTATTCGCCTATGAAATTTAATCAAGATCGGATGAACAATACTCAAGCTATCGTCGGACAATGTTTGTCATACGCTTGGTCAATAAAAAAACTGTAAACTTTTCAATATTTTATTTAGATACATATTATGCATATATTGTTTATACATACAAACACATACCGCGCCCTTGTGTCAGCGGAGGGTGGGTTTTAGTTTAAAATAGAATTAAGGGGACAGATAAGATATGCAGTTCCACGACGCCCCTCTATACTTCCTACGACGCACCAACGCGTCGCGACGTACAGTTAGGGAATCTCTGAACTATAACATGTATTATAATAACTTCCCTCTCATTCCAGCGCACATAATGTCAAGACCAAACAACGTAAACACAATGCACTGGCAGGCGACGACCGAGCCGGCGTTCATCACCAAGCCGAGACCGTCAGGCTGGGAAAAGCCGGGCAAGCCCAAGCCGACCAAGAAGTTCACCACCACCACCAGCAAGCCCCATAAGAACTATGTGAAGCCGAAGGACCCGATGATGAATATGATAAATAAGACTGAAGATACGACGGCACCTTCGATTCATACTACAGCTGCGACTAATAGTGTTGGTACGTACAAAATTTTGGATTACTTATATGTATATACTAGCTGTTCCACGCGGCTTCGGTCCCGTAGCATAATGTATATAACATTAAGGCATTTTTACGTGAGGAAATCTTGCATGGATACCCTTCTACCTCGGGGTAGGCAGTAGGTTATGTCTGACTCTTACTGACTGAAACTTTACGGTGGCCTACTTCTGCGCCAAGAAGTCGAGGGCCCCGGGATATCCGTAAGGAACTCACACGGTGCCCCAGCGCGCATATCGCTGCAAGCGAATCATCTCCACAAACATATCAACTCATCAACACGATGTTGGACAACATGTTAAATAAACCATATGGTCATCAGGGATATAGGATATAGGGTATATTGGTAAAATAATCTTTCAAATCGGTCCAGTTAGTTTTGGAAGTTAAATTCGGAGTCAATTCAATTCAAACAAACAAACACAAAATCAAATCTTTCTTTTTGTAATATTAGCGTAGATGGACAGGTCAATCTGGACTTTCATTTCAAGCTGGCAAGGGATCTGTGACCCTTTGATGTTGTAGATGTTCATTGTGAACCGCATGCTCCGCTTGTCTTCTGTAACATAAAAAAAAACTTTGTGTATCTACCATAATTTTTCAAGATTATTACACGAATTGATTAAGAATTATGAAAGACAATTGGAAGAAAGGGACATGTTAGACAACGCCATCTAGTTCCAAACTAAGAGCTTGTACTATGATGAAACTAGATATCTGATCCTTAAACATACTTTATTTGTAAATACATACCTACTATAGATAATAAACACTCACACAGTAGAATATTACAACGTTCATCACATCATAATTCCCTGCTCGAACGAATCCACACTCTCCGGCGCAATAGACCACATCCACTTAGTCAATCGAGTGGTCAAATCTTTGTAATGTTTCAGAGTGCGGCGTCACCTCGATGTTGTCTCGTCCGGACTCTCGCATCATGGGCGGCAAGGACTCCAGTTTCGGTCGCTGGCCGTGGCAGGTGTCAGTGCGGCGGAATTCCTTCTTCGGCTTCTCGTCCACGCACCGCTGTGGGGGCGCCATCATCAATGAGGGCTGGATCGCGACTGCGGGACATTGTGTTGATGAGTAAGTTGAATGCTAGGTACCGCCCGCTTTTGTCTGTACTCAGCGTATTGTGATTTAGTTCTGTTTGTCATGGTTAATCGCGAACAATTTTATACTAGTTTAAATTTTATTATCTTATCTATTAGTTGCTTACCTATAAGGATACTGAGGCGCTTCAAAACTACATATTATAAATTCTGAAAAAACGCACACACACACACACACACACACTAATAAACTCACACTAATTTTGCATGTACATTGATTTCTACTTATAATTGTAATAGCTTCTATTTAGTAGGAGGAGCGGGTCCTCCTGACACAGGTTTTCTTTAAAACTTACTAGGAGGGCCCTTCTACTACTAAAGATAAAATCTGGATATCGAAATACTGTTTTTTCTGTGACTAGCTTTCTTGGTGACTCAATTTGCCAGAGCGTGGAACACTAGCAAACGACCAACAATAACATTAACACAATCTCTTTCCAGCCTCCTCACATCAGCGATTCGCATCCGCGTCGGCGAATTCGACTTCTCCTCAGTATCAGAACAGTATCCTTACGTCGAGCGGGGCGTGGCACGGAAGGCAGTTCACCCGAAATACAACTTCTTCACATACGAATACGACCTGGCGCTAGTGAAGTTGGATACGCCAGTGCAGTTCGCTCCGCATATAGCACCGATCTGTTTGCCGGCGACTGATGACTTGCTCGTGGGGGAGACCGCTACGGTGACTGGGTGGGGCCGGCTGTCGGAAGGCGGCGTCTTGCCATCTATATTGCAAGAGGTGAGGTTACAATAGAATAGAAAATATGTACTTATAAATAATCTTTTTTTTTCCTCCAGTTCGGAAAGTCGTATCACCAAAGCTATTTGTGTGCAATATTTTATCAAATATCGTTAAAGACTTTCGGCGTGACAAACATGTGCTGACCAAACACGTAACTAGTATTAGTAGGATGGTAGGGATTTATTATAGCTCACTCATTACAGTTTGGTTAGAACTATGGATGACATTCAAAATGATAAACCTTAAAATCTACAAATTAAACGTTGAATTTGTTAAACAATATTGATAATAAAAACATAACTTAATAATGCCTCTAACACATGCTCTAAAAAACTAAACAAATGCTGTGCTATATTTTTAGGTTTCTTTAAAAATTCATCTCTCACATGTCAATTTATTTAACGGTCCTGATACCCATGGAGCCGACTTATAAAGTTTTTATCCGCACTATATCCTCAGTAAGTTCACCTTACCGTTCGCGAATGTTAAATGTGTCCAATTCACGAGAACTATCGCTCGAGTTCAATCTTTAGTGATATTGAAAACCATTCCAATCGTCTTTTAGAAATCTTCTTTGGAGGAGAAATAATATTATGAACTTGGTATTTGTATGCTTTTTTTATTAAATTTCACACAATCATAATATGTTTTATTGAACTGTATCGTGTCGGATAACGAAGATCCATTGATTAGTATAAAAAGTATATCCTACAAATATTATAAATGCGAAAGTTTGTGAGGATGTATGTTTGTTACTCTTTCACACAAAAACTTTTCACTGTTTATGATGAAACTCTATATACTTGGGTAAGGGTTCAGAATAACATAATATAGGCTCTTAATGCTATTGGAGTAGCCATGGGATCAGAAGTTACGCGGGTAAAAGCGGGGGGTGCGTCTAGTAGTATACTATGGTTGTAAAAGTGCCTCGAAAGAAGCCAATTAGGAAAATAAACGTTTTGACTTTGACTTTGACTTTGACTTTGACTTTGACTTTGACTTTGACTTTGTAAAACAACAATATCCAAATCCTCCCTTACGCATAAAGTGACGAGTGTGATGATCGGCGCAACTGATATCAAACTTAAAATCAACAGTGATATTCAGAATATTATTAGGTACAATATTCTCTTGAACATCATTCAAAATATCATGTGTTATAATTTCATTGTATCTTCCTTCCAGGTGCAAGTACCAATAGTGTCGAATGAGCGTTGTAAGTCGATGTTCCTACGCGCGGGCAGACACGAATTCATTCCCGACATTTTCCTGTGCGCCGGGCATGAAGGCGGTGGACATGATTCTTGCCAAGGAGACTCTGGTGGACCTCTGCAGGTAAATAAACAAACCAATCAATAAAGATTATAGAGCACAGGTTTGAATATATATAAAAATGAATTGCTGTTCGTTAGTCCCGTTAAAACTCGAGAACGGCTGAACGGATTTATCTTATCTTGGTCTTGAATTATTCGTGTAGGTCTAGGTAAGGTTTCAAAGGTGAGAAAATTTCGAATTGCCGGGTCCACGCGAGCGAAGAGGCGGGCGGAAAGCTAGTAGTATATAATAATAGTATATAGTAATAATATCACATTTGTCTAAGATTTAAACTCTCTTATTTTTTGCGATTTATTTCCCATTCGACATCAAGGCAACGAATTTTAAATTTTTAAATTGATTTCAAACGCACAATATTTTAAAAATACTACACAGTAACACACAGGCTGTTTCAAATATTTCATATTATCGTCATAATCTTTTTTAATCCTCATTTAAGTATACTTACGATCACAATAATCGAATGAGATTTGTCGATTATCATGTTGTTCCAAGAATTCTGAAGTTATTTCTTAATTTTACAGTAGGTTTTGGTACGAATTGATTGGACTGTAAGGACTATTATTGGTAGAAAAGTATTTGACCTTGACAAGTGATCAACTGTATGCACCATCATCGTTCTTAACAATATTACTCAACTATACATTTGTATATGTATCTTTCAGGTGAAAGGCAAAGATCAAAGATATTTCCTAGCTGGGATCATAAGCTGGGGCATCGGTTGTGGGGAAGCTAACCTACCCGGCGTCTGCACCAGGATATCCAAATTTGTGCCCTGGATTCTCCAAACCGTTAACTCTTGATGTGTCAAACTTAACAGACTTTTCAATGTGGTGTAATTACAGAACTGATGTAATAGTGTGTAAAGTTTTTAGTGGTGCAAGTGAATTATCGAAGTGTTTAACTTCCGCATATGGAAGTGTTTTTGTATTGAACAATAGTTTTATCTAATTTATATACAACAGATGATCAAATTATGCATTTATTTTGTTTTTGAAAATCCCATTTTGGGATCATACATTTTTATAGGATAAACAATATTTTGAAGGATTGACTACTATTATGTCCCTTTCTTTAAGTCTAGGGGCACATACGTTTTTTTACGATATATATAATTATTGTTTGAAGTGACAATAAGATATTTCGACCTTTACCTAATGAGACAGTTACCTTCAAAAATGTTGATTGAATTCAACGTTTTCTGAGGCGTTTTATTAAAGATATAGTCCACCGCAAGGCTATGCAGTCTCGTGGAAGCGAGTTCTGTATAAATTTACAGACGCCTGGAAGCGGTGATCCACGCTTGAACTTAATAAACGCCTGTTATTTCATGCTTTCAATAATCGAATTTATCACCTTTATGCAGCATAATATTGTCTATGCAATTCCGTTATAAGTTAAGATTTTAATTTTGTAAAAAGTTTGTCTATGCCCACTTTTGGCCTGTAGATTTTCAGTTGCATATTAAAAATAACTGTTCTGCGGTTAAGGCGTGAAATCGATACAAATATACAGATATAGTAACTTCCTCATTTAATTTAAGATGGTAATAAAGTTTTGAAGAGTACTCAACTTTTTATCGTATTTTAATTCAATCTTCTTAAGAAGTATTTTTAACAAAGACGATCAAAGTTATCATGAATTGCTTTCATGAATATTATAATAAAGGATGTTCTATTTCTCTTCATTTGAGTCATCAATAATGAATTGTCTATTTAGTCTTCGCATTTTTAGAATATGTTTTGCACATATATGAAAACTCCCGTATTTACATCATAATATCATCAGTTACAATCAGTTTGATTGTGTATAGGATTTCATACATTTACTATAATTTAATATTCATATCAAATTGCTACTATTAATTACAGTATCAGCCCAATTGAGTTATTAGACGCTGTTTGCTCAACTAAATATTACATCACAGTATTACGTAATCTAAATTAGAGCTTTGTTTTAATACACATGTTAATATATTATCTATCATTGAGGATTCAATTTACGAGGCTTAAATAATATCAAAGCTAGAATTTGTTTAAAAAAGAAGTAAGGCATTGTATGACTATTTTTACAAATGGCCGCTAATGACTAACGGCTATTTTCAATAATGTATCAAAGATTATGGATAGATTGTAATCTCAGATAAAATGACGTTTGATTGTCAAAAATCATAACAAAAGGTATCTGTCGACAGCGTATTGAAATCAAAGTAAGTGCAAATAGATTTGCCTGACTTTAGTAAGCAAAACAAGGGATAGATAGAATATTGAAAACGGCCGTAAGCCGGTAAAGGTGACGTTTATTCATCCAAAAAGTCACTTAAAATAACCGGGCACTTTTTAAGCTTAAATACAATGAATTAATTTTTGTTGTATTAAAGAATATTTTTAAGAGAATACGGACCAACAGGGTACCGAAATATTATGGAAAATTGCCTATTTTGTTTAAAGGCTCAGGTTTATCTTTCGATATACCTTCTAGTGTAAGTAAATTGTTATAAAAAATGTAAATAAAACATTTATAATTTATAAAAATAAGTACGATTATAAAATTAGTTTCTTGCCTTTTACTTGTATACAGTATTATTATTTAATTATAGGTT
>LQNK01003400.1:2125-12415 GCA_001586405.1 Phoebis sennae | reverse complement strand
AAACCATTTACCATTCATGTCAAAGTTAAAATAATGTGTATGATATCTTGATCTCAATGTTTAGTAATAATAACACCAATAAAATATACGATGATACCAAGGCATCAGCAAATCAAACAACTACTACAATTGTTTCATTAAGTATGGTAATATTAAGGAAATTAATTACTATAATAATGCAGAAAAACAGAAAAAATTAAGAAGCAAAACTACAAGGATGTTGTCAACTAGAATTTTTCTAGCCTTGATCTAAAAGTAGTGCAAACAAATGTAAAATATTCAGCCATCATAAAACAAGTACTCATATAATTTAATGTTTTCTAAACTGTTGAGTTATAAAGTGTTATCACCTATGCAAGCATAAGATTAGCCATCATTTTCAAGACAATAACTTGACACGGAACATAATTTACATGTATGACGATTTATTGTTTTCTTACTAGCGTTGAAGTTTGAGTCATTTCTGAGAATATTTTATGTGAAGCGTATAGAAATTAATGCGCTGATATTAATACATAATAATAATAATAAGTGGGTTTTTATGTTACATGAAGGCAAAAATGCATTAAAAGTGATAGTAAAATTAGCCTTAAATGTCCTGATGAATGGAATACTTGTTTTAATATCCCGATAATGTAATCACGGGTTATCCACTTTCTTCATTAACTTCTTCAATATTTAAAGTAATTATTGTAAACATTTCCAGCTGGAGTTACTAAAAAGTAAATTGATTTTCAAGTATAGGAAAGAAACTCATTTCCGATTGAACATAATAGTCTGAAAACTAATTTGTGTTTTGTAATTAGATTTAAGCTAATCTACAATTTATATATCTTACATTTTGAGTTGATTTAATTAAATTTGTTTTTTAATTGAAATGCTAGACATTATTCCGTACTGATTTGTTCTTTTCTTTTTGATTCTTTTTGATTTGATTCTTTTCAAAAACAAAAACATGAATCCTGTATTAATTACCTTAATGAAAGTCAGAACAAAATTGATTTATGATATTTATGTTGTTTCAGTGACGCATTGGACGCTCTCGGTTTGAAACGATACTGTTGCAGGAGAATGTTGCTTGGTCACGTGGATCTCATTGAGAAACTTCTCAACTACGCGCCATTAGAAAAATAGATTTAAGATTAGTTTTTGTATTAAATTGTTTGGAACAGGTTTGATTGTAATCATGCGCAGTGACGGGGCAAAAACAACATTCCGAAAACAATAATAGTTGTACCTCATAAATGCGCTGCTGACTTTTTGCAACTTGAGCTTGATTGTATATTAATTTTAATAAAATATTATAAGACATGAGTATTTTTATTGAAACATAGAGTCTTGTTTCTATGTTTTCCCTATGGAATTTGAATTTAACTCAACGTAAGAAGTAAGAAATGCTATTTTGTATAGTTCAGGTGGTAAATACCACAAAACGGATAGGTACAAAAGAAAACGAAAGCCAGCAATTATAGAATCCCTTCTTTGAAACGATATTTCGGGTTACAGGGGAACATTCTAAGCACCATTCACGAGTGAGTGAGTCATTAGTTTAGACCTAGAGTTCCCCAAACGTTTTTGTGTCAAAGACTCCTTGCCATGTTATTCCGTGTTGGATAGACCTGTTTACCTGATTTCCTGTAAATTTCTAACTCGAGAAGTTTACTAGTGAAGTTTAATGTTAAAAACTTTAAGTAAAAACACATGTTGAATATTTTTTTCGCTGACGTAGACCCCTTGTAGGCTATCATAGAACGCCTAGGGGTGGATATAGATCACTTTGGGATTCTCTGTATAGTGCATATATATCTTACAATTACCACTAAGTAACTTTACACACACATTCATTTTATGATTGATAAGAAGATGAGAACCACTTTTTTTCTTTACCTTAGCCTTTTTACTTATGCAAATCATGTCAATGGCATAAGCAAAAATCATCCAAATCGTTGTTCCAGTAAAATGAATCTAAGCGAGAAAAAGTGCGTTCGGATTTACACGTGGAAGGTCTCGTAGATAACATTTTGTTCGCCAACAAAGTAAATGTAAATACCCTACGTAGGAAACTATTTATAACACAACTATAAAGATGCAAAATTGCCAGGTTTTGATAACCGACTATTTTACAACTACCCACTACTTTTATTAACAATAAAATAACATTTTGCAATCGTGCGCCGTGCCTGAGACCGGAGTTAACTGCGCAACATTATTTTATGTTTATTGAGGACAGAAATGTTGCAAAAGTTGTGAAGCATCTTAAAAGGAATTGAGGTGAGCCAAAACGGTACATCTTCATATAAGTATAACGTTAATACCAGCTAAAATTAATAATATTTTAGTATGTTGACAATAGTTTAAAGTATATCAGAATCGGTGGTTTTAGAAGCGTTAAAATTTGTATTCAACTAGATAATAGATTATCAACACCGCGTCATGCTTGCATGGGAAAACGAACATTAATTTTCCCACTTATGCATGGCAAACCTAAGTACATATCTTTTGTTTTTTTTTTTTTTTTTTTAACGTGAGGAAATCCTGCATGGATACCCTACTACCTCGGGGGAGGCAGTAGGGTTATGTCAGACTCTTACTGACTAAAACCTCACGGTGGCCTACCTCTGCGCCAAGTACTCGGGGGCCCCGGGATCTCCGTAAGGAACGCGCACGGTGCCCCCGCGCGCCTATTGCTAATGCAACCCATCTCCAGAACATTAACACTTTCCAACAATAATGTTGGTTTACGGTAGCACGTTGCCACGACGTACTACTGTCATCCTCGTGTTGCCGTACGAGTGCGCGCAGTCCCCGCTACACGCACTCGACAACACCGAAGGCAAGAGGACAGGTCATGGACCTAGAACATTCCTGCGGTTTCTTCTGCGACGGGAATGTTTCTCTCGTTCCCGTTCGCGCTCAGCACTTTCTTTCTGTGACATAACGCTGTCACAGAAAGAAAGCACCGCTGTCCACGCATTCTCGTCTTCAACCATTAAACGTACCACGCCTGGGAGCGAGAGATCATTACCGATAGTAGCGCACAGAGTAACGCGTTCATCTATCCAAGCGGGACACCCCGATAAAGTGTGCTCGGCTGTATCGTCCTCAGTGACACAATGGTGGCAGACAGCATTTGGCTCCTTCCCGATTCGACACAGATACCTTCCAAAGCAGCCATGGCCCGTTAGGATCTGTGTCAGGCGGAAGGTTATGGAACCGTGGCGCCTTACCATCCATGCGTCAAATACAGGCCTTATAGCCTGAACTGTCCTGAGACCAGAATCGGCGTTCGCCAACCTTCTCGACCAAGCTTCCAAGGCCAATCGACGTAGCCGAGCCCTCTGGTTTCTAGCCTCGATCGGTATCAGACCAAAACCCCGACGCCGATAAATCTGCTCACGCCAGTGGAACATACACGAGAGAACTAGTGCTTCTAGGTCCCAAGGTAGAGTCCTGGCTAACAAACATGCCGCGTTGAAAGACACTGTGCGGTATGCCCGAGCGATCCTGATTGCCATCATCCTCTGCGGCCTGCGCAAGAGGGTGATATTTCGGTTTGTCAGGGACTCAGCCCAGACAGGAGCCCCGTAAAGGGCCATCGATCGCACAACGCCTTCAAATAATTTTCGACAAGACTCATCCGGTCCCCTAAGATTTGGCAGTAGCCTATAAAGAAAACCTAAGTACATATCTATTTCAAGTGGATGAGTGGGCGAGATAAATATATTTTCCTTTTTATCTCTTTATCTGGGATTTTACGTTAATGGGGTACGTTATCAACACGCGTATTTACAGGTTATGATATTTTTACAAATAAGTGGGTCAGCGCTCGCACATCAATTGACATCAGTTACGCCCCATTGGTGCAGGACAATTTGCGAAGGTCAAAAAATGTGGTTAATATCCAAGTTAAACGAGCGGAACGAACACGCCTTGAAAATGTTTAATGCAATGATTAGGCAGAAACCGGCATGCATTTTATGGGAATTTTCTGCAACATTTACTGGCAACATTGTTGTTTTGTTTTGGAATATTATCAAAACAAATGTAGTAATGTATGTGTAATTTTGTATATGCGTATTGCGTACCAACATGGAAATGGTAAAAAATCCTACTAATAATAAAAAAACGAAAGTTTGTATGTTTGTGAATCACACCGCACCTTTTACTTATCTATAAGTTAGTTTCATGTCATACATACATAATATAATAATGTTTATGTTCAGCACCTACAATGTGTTAAAATGGTTGGTAGTTTGCTGTTTTTGCTCATGGCCGGACGATTATGATTATATTTTGTATAGAAATACATATATCTACTAAAGTATCTGAAATACCGAGATTCGTGCGTTTTAACCGCAATACATATATTTTCATTTTATTAAAATTGTGCTTATTCTGATAAACTGTTTCTTAAAAGATTGAAATGGTATTCGTTTAGTAGAAATTATTTTTATAGACTTCCAAAAAACGACGGTTCTCAATTCAAATAAATTATATAATTGTTTATTTATGTATGGTCACGAAGACGTTTTTTTGAAGGAAATAAAGAAAAAAACTTTATTTTTATTTTCATTATAAAACTAGCTTTCCGCCCCCGGCTTCGCTCGCGTGGACCCGGCAATTCGAATTTTTCTCGCCGTAAAAACTAAGCTTGAACTTCAACGAACATTTAAAAAAAAGAATCCTCCAAATTTATATTTATTTGATCATGAAAGAAATTCATTACCTTATCCACAAAGCAATGAACCTTGTATTAAGGCAACAGGTAAACGATTATCCAAGGTTTGTCGCCAAATGACTCAGGATTCAAATGTTCTCGAAAACATAAAAAAGAGCGAAAATCTTTATTTTGCATTTAACACTATAAATTCATAATTTTGTTTTTATCATGACAATAACCTTTATGAATAGCCCAAAAAAACAAGTTCAATAACCGAAAGTACATCGATACTTGATGCAAATAAAGAGGAAACATTTGTTTTTTGTATGTTTCTAACGTTTAAAAACTTCTGGACCGATTTCACTAATTCAGCTTTATAAAGCTCATAAAGAATCATCACAGTGATATAGTTCAGTTACATAAAGCTGTGGGACAAAAGCCGCGAGGAAGAAGGTCTACAATGAATAGCTGTATTATGTAAAAAGTGGTTCCTCGTGCTCATAATCTCGTAGGTACAATAACGTTAGAGATTAAATTTACAACAGCAATTTGTACTTAGAACATTTGTTTCAGTAATAAAATCTTGCACGATACTTCATCTTGAACTCGCATGACAATTGAAAGGCAAAAATCCTTTGACACTTTTGACTTTGAAGATACGCTAAATGAAATGAAATGAAAATTTTATTTGCAAAAAAAAATCTTAACCCTTCCATTTCTTTTATAGCTAATTTAAACTGTTTCAAACGGAGATGAGTAAGTATAACATTGGCATTCTAGAAAGTGTGTTAAGTGCAAGTAATTATACTATCGGAAACAATTGGTCAAGGACTTGCTATCGTCATTAGAAGTAAACGTAAATACCTCTAATAGTTTACTCTCTTATGTATAAAATAACATTTTATTTTTCTTTTACAATGTGAGCTGTATAAAATTTAATTAAGATCCCACCAAACTGCATACTTTTTTGCTGGTAAAGGCAAGATATTCCTTATGTTTTTTTCCTCAGTACCTTAATAAAATTTTTGTATTAATTAACAATAAAAATAAAACGCAAATCCGTTAATAAAAGAGGTTTTATATCCGAGTTGAGGTTGACCAGTTTGAAAGGATTCAAACCAGTTGGAATAAATTAATAAAATCACTCGGACATTGGAAAGTGACCTGCTATAAGCTGAACAGATAAAAGGGTATAAAGAGTCAACCATGTTAAATATATAAAAAGAAAAGTTTAAAATAGTTTAATTTAGGATAAATAAAAAAAATCTTTTGATTTTCCAAACATACTTTTAAATACTTTACAATTGATACCATAGATATGCAATATTTATGTTCGTTGTTAATTGACTAACTGACGCACATATTTCGGTATTACAATGATTTGATTTCAAGTGGTATGATATCGAATCAATTTCTATCAATCCATTACTAATGCTTCAGAAGTAACCCCTCAAGATATAATTTCTTCATCATAGTACTTGAAATGAAATTTCCAAGTGCTTATTAAACGTTTTATTTTCTAATAATTAATCAAATAATAGTTAAGTGCATAAATATTATTGAGCTTTATATGATTCTTTTCGCGATAACGGTTTTTACCAAATAGAAACCGTACTAATAAAGAAACCTCTTGTACGTTGTATTTATCCAACTCACAGAAATTTTATGAAATTATTCCAGATAAAATCTATACATATAATAAAATCGTAGACTAGCCGTGTCTGTACATTTAATATTTTCAAGAAAAAGGTAGTGTTTCGTGTTTCATTTATGATTCTAAACTCAAAACAATGATTTTTAGAATTTTTGTCTGTTTGTCGGTTTGTCTGTTTGTCTGTTTGTCTGTTTGTTGGGCGTTTGCACGCAGTCAACTTCGAAACGGCTTAACCGATTTAAATACGGTTTTCGATTATGTATTAGGGCTAGCCCCCCGAAGGTTTTAGTGTTTGTTTCATTCAAATCGGCTAACAAATAAAAAAGATATGAGGGTTCAAAGTGATCCATCAAAACACATCATCAATGCGCGTAGGTACATTAAATTTAATCTTTTAAGTGTTGTGTAAAGCACTTTTTATTGATAATACATTTATCAATAAAAAGTGCTTTACCAATAAGTCGGTTAAAAATCTCGAAAGTAGATTACTATAATGGCGGCTAATCACAACAAAGACTAACCAACATGCAGAAGATATTGTTTGCGTCCTCAAGCAAATATGTGTTAAATCCATGGAAACATCAACTCTTTTATTCTGAGAGTACACGACAGATTTCCAAAATGTCAATATTTTGCAAAAAAAAATAAAATAGAATGATTAGAATTTTATAAAACTGAACAGTGACACTTTTGTTATATTTAATGTAGGATATACTTCGAACTTGAACCTTTTACTAGATATATTTTTACAAATGTACGTTTCTAAATCTTAAAATTGTCATACCACCTCTACTTCGAAAATTCACAAAGTAAGTACAGAAATTTGTAGTCCACGCGGGCGAAGCCGCGGGCGGAAAGCTAGTATAATTTAAGACTTTAGTTTGATACTAAAAGCATACGTGTTAATGACAGTAATTAAAATTACCTTCGAGTACCGAATACGATTTAAAACCAAGCAAAACCATAAATAATTGCGTTTTAATGGTCCCTAGACCTTTGACTTCACAATTAATTTGTAGGAAACAGTAATTCCAGTCTTTCTATTGGAATTTAATTTAGCAACTGATTGATACCTAGTGTTCATCTTATCTTACATCTCACGTGTTTCTTAATAGATGTCCTAACTAAGATAGATTACGTGGATTTAATTATTAATGATCCGCACTTTATAAGTTTTCGCAATTCCAATGAATCACATGTTTGCATTCAATGAGGGTGTATTGATTCCTATTCAATTATGTAGTTTCTATAGAATGTGCACTTTGACTCATAATGTAAGAAAATAATAATGAAGCTAGATGAATTGAAGGAAGCAAAACGAAAGGTCGGTCTACACATTTAAAGTCGATTGTAATTTAAATTAGAAAAAAATTAAATTAGAATGTTCAATGTGAGAAAGATAAAAACGTTGAAACATTATTGTTATTTATACTTCCTAACAATAGCACAGTTTAAGATTCCTTTGGGTTGTGCACTATAAACAATTTTAAAGTTAACTATGTCATTTTGTTCTTCAGAGAATTATTTATTTTAGTGTCTTGTCGTAATCGCACGCAAAAGTATTGTTAGCTGGCAACACTGCATAACCTAAACGAATCTAAAACTGTGCTAATTTAGGGAATATTAAAAACAATAATGCAATATCTTAGTAAATATAATAGCTTTTAACCTATGTCTACCCAGCGACGAAATATATTTTAAGAAAACCTATTATTATTTCATAGAAAATTCCTTTACATCTAATACTTTTAATATGTTACCAGTTTGGGACAATTTATTATGTTAAGTTCATACATTTTTAGATTATCACAACAATAGGATTGTAATTGTGTGCGGTCCACTGCAGTACCTCCTTTAATATACCGACCTACTTCATTTAAGACCTTTTATCTTTTTCAATTTTTTCTCCCTTTGTGTATGAGTCTTTAGTAATGTCATTCAACCAGTTAATTTAGGTCACCCATTTTCTTATTGTTTTAAAACTAGAACCTTTTGAATACAATGCATTTTAAGTTTGTACTTTTTAAAACTTTAATATCCGATCTTTAGTAATAATGGTACAATTATCACTTGACAGTGCGTGAATTTGTAGTCTTAGGAACTGTTACATAGTAAATTCTTTTAACAATATCAAATTCAGATTTAGATGTAGTAATCCTGTGCTTACAATCTACGTATAAAGAGCAGTGGTTCAATGATTTTCTGTGTAGAGCCTGTTTAACGAAAGCCACATTTTACTTAAACGTTCAACTCTGTAAAAAATACTCAAAAACACGACACACAGACCATTTGTTTCCAACGCCAGCCAAAAAACTGCAATAGGCAATTCGCTGAAGAGTTATTATTCGCAAGTGGTATGAGATAGTGCTTTGCCAATTCCTAAATTGCATTGTTCCCCAGATAATCTGAACGTTTATTACCATGTAAAATATAAGGTATGCTATATTTGCGAATACGCAGCTATAGATTTGAGTAAATTACCCATTACGAAGGCTGGAAAGTACTATAACAGCTAGAACACTGCAAATGTATGATTCGGAAAATAGGTATTTGATTCAAATTTAAAATTAAAAGAAGAGGTATAATATATGGACCTCGAATATAAATATGAAACTTTGTTGCTCTTTCAAGACATTTTTTTCTTTTATTGTCGAATATTTCATTTATTCAGTGTCCACCATATATTTTCCTTATACAATTAAATCTAAACGAATGCATCATTGTTTGTTATTGAACTAAAAGTGGGTAATGAGGTTAATATAATTATATAATTATTAATTAATTCGTAGCCATAACACCTCATGATGTCCGTAACACCTCGATAATTTAACTTAGAGGTCAATAATTTGCATGTAACCAAATATTTGTTCTGTAAATTATATTTGCTAGTAATAGAATATAGTAATAGAACACGTATAGTAGTAAAGGTCGACTGACTTTGACCCCAAATTATGAATACTATCAGTGCATTAAGACGTATATACGCTTATACATAGTAAAAATCAAATATAGTAAGATATAAAATAGATATTTATTATTATTTTCACGAAAAAGAAAATAGTTTTAAAAGGCATAATCGGAATTTTAATTTGCTAAATTTTTTTCATCTTTTATCTTATAGTTAAATTGTGTTACAATAATCATAATAAAATAATTGAATACTGTTAGGAATTGTTTCCAATGATACACATCACTTGCACGTACATGTTTATTATCCAATGTTTCGTAATAGTCTGAGAGGAATACAATACTTACAACCTATTTTATAATAGTCAATCACACCATTCAAGAGAGGGTAAATGACAATATCATAAACAGTCTATATATATTTTGTTAGGTTTACTTAATATCTATTTCCAATAATAATTAATAACAATATTACATATTATACAAAGTTGACTAATACATTTAATACTTAAACATTCAAGAGTAAATACAAAATAATACTCAATAATCAATTTTATAGATGGCACCACTGTTTTATACTATCATGACATTGACATTTCAGTTACTGTAAACAAATGTTACTAACAATACATTTGAATATTTATGTTACGATAATTCAAGGACTTGTGTAGTTTTTAATATAGTACGGCTTTTAAATAACAAACATCACAAATTCATTTCAGATAATAAAATGTAGTCTACAGATAATAAAGAATTTAATAAAAATAAATGCAACGTGAGCAATGCAATAAAACCATTTCTTGCTTCGGTAGATGCGTACTTAATTCGTTTATTTTAAGGCTATTTTTGTATGCATGATGAGATATGTGAGGTTGGAATTTGCTTATTGTAGTGGTGAGGGCGCCAAGTGTTATCACAATTTCATATGAGAAATATGCACGGTCTTTATAATTTAAATATTGTCTTATAAAGTCTCACAAAAAAGTGTTTGATTTATATTTATTATTTGAAAAAAAGACGTTGGAAATAATATTACATTAATTGGAAGGTACCAAATAATAACTGCACA
>LQNK01000426.1:181948-217820 GCA_001586405.1 Phoebis sennae | reverse complement strand
GTGTTTGAATGTGTAGTGGTCTGAGCTTTCGTGTGCATATCATAGCCGAACCGTGTGTGCAATGTATTGATTTCTTTAACCAATCTCTGCTTAGATAAACGGAAAACGTCAAGGTCATTATATTCTCTATTGTATAAATGTAAAATTCTAACCATGATGCTATTTTTTGCGTAATAAGTACCAACGTTAAGAACGTAGAATAACGATGTATGGCGAGTTCTGAGCTGAGGGGTGTTGAAGTAGACTAATTCTAAAAGATCCGTACAGTCAAGATTTCCATTGCACAAAGCATGAAGAAACAGTATGTCGCTCTTAATTCTTCTAAGCTCTAATGGCTCTAATTTAAAAAATAAGCAAACATTAGTGTACGTGTCGAAGCAGTGTGAGGCTTTGTAATATAAAAATCTTAAGAATTAATTTAATCTTAATTATTATTTATTTCTTAGAATTCCATGGCTCCAAAGGTCAAAATCGGAGCCCTTACAGAATCACTTAGTTGTCTGTCTGTCTGTCTATCAAGACCTTTCAATAGATTAAGATATCAAGTTAAATTTAATAATACATTCTTAAATCTAAGGTTTCTTTAGCGCCTGAAAAAAATCTTATAGGCAATAAAAAGGTATAACCTCTAGTTACATACGTATTTAAAAAATTCTCATCTTTTTTTAACATAACACCGAGTCTCGTCTTAATATTTTACAATGCATGATAGAAAGTTACGTTTCTGTATTAATTTGTACAATTTACAAGTCTGTAAATTATACAACCATCGTATAACGTCCATGTAATACATCAATAGACCAAGCATAAAACAGACTCGAAAATGCATTCGACGCCGCAGATCTGCGATAAAAATGTAATCCGCATTGAATTCCTTTTTGTAGGAATTGTCCACGTTCATAGAAAGATTTAATATTGCAGTTTTAGGGAGGTTCGTATTTAATATTTTAGCACTGCTTCATTTCAAAGGTAGTCCTTTCAAGACGGTTTTTACTGTTGTTTTATGGATTTAATATACATTTATTACGGACTGGACTGTAATTTAAAGTCTTTATTCTTATACAGTCCCGCCAAAGCTTGAATCCCATTGATTCAAGCTTTGGCGGGAATTGGGTCGTCGTTTATTAGTATTTTGTAACACATTCTGTGAATGTTTTAGCATTAATTATTGCCTTTTTACGGATTCTAAAAAACAGGGGCTTATGAATTTGGCGCGTTTATTTTTTATTAATTTAACAATTTTAAGAAATATTGTACAATAAGAAATATTGTGTATAATCTGCCAAACTGTTTTTCAGTTGATTGACGATGCGTTCTTAATAATATCTTATCTGTATATCTGACGGTCTTCTTCTTGATATAACTATAGCTGTGCCCCGCTGTTGCATTCGCGTATAAAAATAATTTTATCCTCAGACTGCAAACAATACTTATACAAAATTTCATCCAAATCGACTCAGTGGTGTTAGCATAAAAGAGAGACAGATTTACTATCGCATTTATAATATTAGTATGGTATGAAATCGTTATAGATCAATATTGTAGTGCAGAGACGGAAGAAATGTTTTATTATAGCAGGATGTCAAACCTACTTGGCCCTTAAGAAAAATCGATGAGCGGAACGGATATAAATAACATCCGGCCTTCGCTCCAATAAGGAAACGCCTCACTTTAAGTTTTACCAGATTTTGAACTGACGGTTACGTAACCATATATACAATTTATATAATGCAATCCTAATATTATAAATGTGAAAGTTTGTGAGGATGTATGTATGTCTGTTACTAGTTTACACAAAAACTACTGAACCGATTATGATGAACCTGTATGTTTATGTAAGGGTTTAGAATAACATAGGGGGTATATTTAATCCCAGAGTTACCCCGGGATCAGAAGTTATGCGGATAAAAACGAATATAATAGTATTAATTTTACGCGAGCAAAGCCGCGGGTAGAAGTTAGTAATATTGTAAAACGAAAGAGTTTGTTTTGTTTATCAGTGTCAAATTTCGACTTTACTGACTGGATTTAAAGAATTATTTCTGAGTTTGATAATTAGGTTCATATCAGAGCCTAGAATTATACTACACGGATGAAAACGGTGCACAAAGCTAGTATGTGAAATCAGCATTATCTTAAAAGGTCAGATATATTCCCATTTCAATATTCGAATGCATGTCGTATCTTTTGTTCCGCCACATATTAAAAATCGACAGATTGCTGTGAAAATCCTGGATGAAAGCCAAATTATTAACAGCACTCAGAAATATAAACTTGCCGCATTGTTGATACGGGTGTATCGCAAGGTAAAATCTTATGCCCTCTTTTATTCATTGTCTTTATTAACCATATGTTTTCATTTATAAAGAGTATTGGCCCATAAATAATTTCTTTTAACGTTCTTCCTACTGAACATATAGTTCACAATTGCGTAGAAGATATAATATAGAAAAATACGTGGGAAAACACAAATGCACGCCTTTTCCTTCAATGAAATCCGTAATAAGTAATATACTATAGCATAGAGATGTAATTACGTTGGTACTATTATTTTACGTTAATACTTTAACAAAAAATCCTATGTACTTATTTTCTTCCAATCCTTGGGAATATCAATCTGGACAAATATATAACCAAAAAGCCATCAATTCATGTTTCGACCTTCAGGTTAATAACTTTGTTAGTATCTGTGATTTCTAAGAAGATTTTAATGCTTTGTCTTTCGTCTCAAGCTTCATATTATATGAGCTTTAAAGTCCACGTTCTATATTTTCATCCATTGAAAAATTAATCATTTATTTCTGTATCTTTTATATTTATTTATATTATAAACTGCTTATCTTGAGAATCTGCCTTTATGTTTCTACCCATCAATAATTACAGCGTCAATCAAATTCAAATTAATTAATTTATAGTAATTAGAATAATAACACTGTTGTTAGCCCAGGCGCCTTATGTGGCATTAGCTACTTCAGAAGCCTGCGTTTAACAAAAAATAAACATTTAAATGTATGATAATTATACAATAAATGATTAATTCATCATTGTAGAATTGTCTCACATGATATTAGGATGAGTAAGTATTTAAGCGTTTATATTTTGGATACTCATAAAACATATTTAATACAACGCTCTTATTCATTTACATATTGTCCCATTACGGTATCATTCATTACAATTAATGGTGATAAATCACACATCCAACTCCTCTGTTTCCATACATTTTATCCTCAATAACGCGTTTATCTCAAACGCTATTGGCTTATATTAATTATGGCTCTTTATTGGAACTTTTCCCCAAATTGAACGAAGGGTCTCTTTATGAGAATTCGATATTGGGACCGCCGAATTAGCCTTTTGTGGACAAGGAATGGCGACGTTATTACTGTTGAAAACAATGTAAACATTGTATATAATTGTTATTGTTATGTGTTGGGGGTTGGTATCAGTTGAACTGGATTTGAAATTATTTAAGAATTTATAAAAAGACTAGCTTTTTCACGCCACTTTGCTCAATATAATATAGCATTAGCGTTCCTCGATATAATGGTCTATCTAACACAAGATTTTTTTATTCCCACCAACCGTTCGAGAGATAACCGCGTTCAAACAAACACAGTTTTATAAACAAAGCTTAATAATATGAAAATTTAGATTTATTTTCGACAGTATACATAGTACAGAGACACGATTGACGTAGTGAATATGGTCGTATTGGTCTATTGCACAGGAAGGTGTGGATTCGATTCCCAGAAGAAGAAAATTATCATCTGATTAAATTGTAATTTTCTACTGTCGAGGTGTTCATTTGCGTATAGTCTGTATATTTTGATAAAAAAAGTATATTTAAGTATCAGCTATGTAGCTTCCATAATACAAGCTTTGTTTAGTTTGGGACTAGATGACGTAGTAAAAAGTTCAGAAATATTTATTAAATTCTTTATAGTTCGTTATTTGCCATACAAATACTGTTTCGTAGATCAAACGTTCACTGTTTATCATTTATCTCTGTAAACAAACTAACCCACTCAGACAAAAGTTTCTAGTAACTTAGTTTATAATAATTTTATAATAAGGTTTAAAGACTTTGTTGACTCATAAGACCTTAGTTCACTTAAAATAAGTCCGTAATACCTTCCCAGTATATATTTGATTTCTTTGTTATATTAATTATCTATATATTTTATATCTCATTGTTATTTAAGGCTCGAAGAAATCATGTCCTCCGAGGGTAATGACAATATCAGCGTCATAGTAAAGTTACTAAGACATACGCTGAGCCATTACCCATTCAAGAAATGCATTAAAATTGTTTACTTTATTTCATTTAAATGTGTTATTAACAGTAGTTAGATAAATATAATATACTAATTGTACAATTGCTTTTATTTTAGAATAGTATTTCTGTGTATCTTTGTTTCACTATATATTGTACAAATAAATAGTTTAAATAAATAAATAAAATAAATAAGTCCATAATCCCTTCCCAGTATAAAATGACACACAGTGTCAATCCTGGCTCAGGCCACAGTCAAGTGACATTAACTGTTCGCAGTAAATTCGCGATAAAAGCCGACTTTATTAAGAGTTAATTTGACAAGTCTTCAGTTTAAGCCGGTGTTACACAGGCAGCCGATTTTTGGTGACGTTTTATGTAATTAAATTTATTTTAGAGTCCCATTATTACAATGCAATACTTAATACTTGATGGAATGTATTGTCACGTCTTGATGAAAATGCATATTCAAATTACTATTAAACCATTTGTGGAAATAGTGTAAATCAAAGTGTTTTATTGGTAATTTAGATAATTATGTTATTTAAGAACATAATAATGCTTTTTCTTTATGCATGCGGTTCATATGATGTTGAGTGACTGACCGCAGCCAATGAACATCTGAAATAGTCACGTGCAACAGGCTTGCCGGCTTGAGGGAAGTGGAGGGGATAAGGAGAGGATTAATGATAGGAAATTGGAAGTAGAGTAGATCAGGATGGGACAAGAATTGGTTGGGAATACAGATTCGCTCACCGAACGAAACTGGAGGGCTGGTATTATTCTCAGCTGCCAGTCCTTAATTACTATGGATATGTTATGCAGCAGAATTACCCTCTGTTGCCTAAGAGGCACCCACGGGTAGATATGGGGTGACACATGTATTCTATCCCCTCGTCACACGGGTAAAAACCATTTAGCAATATAAATATATATTTCAAACTAAAGAAAACACATACATAGTTTTAGTCTTACAATGTTTGAAGGCGCCTTAACTTACAAGTCTTAGGTCCCTTCAATACAGCGCAATAACTTCCTTCCTGGCTTACGGCTCTTTAATTTTTTCGTAAAAATTCCCTTTGATCTTTCGATTTCTGAACCGTTTGATCTTAAACGGGGGTTCTATTTCATTTCAGTATTAAGGAATTTTCCAGTTGCCAGGTAAAGATTACGGAGCTATTTAAAACATGAAAGTTTATGCCTTTGCTTTTGTATACAATTTGCTGATAAGTTTAACCTTGGAATAAAGAAAAAAAACGTATTGTTTTTATGTATATGTATTTTTTATGTTAGATACAGCAGGCAATCGGAGATAGCGGTTCACCTGATGTTAAGTGACTGACCGCAGCCCATCAGTTCGTTCATCACCAATTTTTAAAGTCGGTCCAAAAAAATGGTTTCAGAGCCTATTCATTACAACTTAACCGAGAAACAAAGTTTTCCTCTTTATCGGTCCAGACTTTTTGCGTGATAATATAACAAACATGCATACAAAACACATATGTTTCCTTTTTATAATATAAGTTTGTACTAGTATAGATGTGTTCTTTATTTATTTATTATTTTTAATATTAAATTACATAAAATTAAAATGCCAGTGCAATTAAGAATTAAAATCAATCTTGAAACAATTAAATTAGACAGAATTGAAGTAAACTTTGATCTTATCTATATTTTCACTAATTGGTCTAGACCAGAGGATCCCAACCAGTGGCCCGCATAGGTTCTAATTTATTCTTTCCCACGGGCACGAGATTAACGCATAATCCGATCTTTTGATTTTGTATTAAATACTTAACTCATAATCCCTGCTGACAATGTATACTAATGTTATAAAGACTATTTGTGTGTGTTTGTAATGGTGTCACATAAAAACTACACAACCGATTTCAAAAATTCATTCACCATTAGAAAGATGTGTATTCACTAAGTGCTGAAGCGAATATATATAGATTTTATAATATTGTGTGAAGCGAAGCTGCGTGGAACGACTAGTGTACTATAGAACATTATGTTGTTATAATTAAGTAATTCACGTCAAAATTCACTGTAACATGCTGTGTATAGTTTTAATTGGAATACAATCTATGCACTTATATGTATATCTATGCACTTATATGTATATCTATTAACGGCCGTTTTTAATAATATATCAAAGATTATAGATAGATTATTATTTCAGATTATATGGCGTAAGATTGACAAAAGTCATAGGAAAGCCTATCCGTCGACAGCATATTGAAAGCAAAGTAAGTGCAAATAGATAGATTTGTCTAACTTTAGTAAGCAAGCAAGACATATAGAATATTGAAAACGGCTGTAAGTCATATTGTAATGCTTTAAGATTTGATTCTGTAACTATACCTTAATGAAATACATAAAAATAAATAAACATTATGTTACAGGAGCGAAGAGGCGAACAGCCAGTAATAATATAATAGTGGTCCTCGAAAGGCAACGGTTGGGAAACCCTGCTTTAGACTGATCCCAATTGTTGCAGCTGCCGAATTTAATCCTTTAACATTTGGAATATTTTATAATCTGTGACACTTTCCATTTATCTTAAATTTTATGTTTGAAGTTGTAGACATTTCTGAAATATTCCTTTAATTAATAAAATAATGAGAGTGGCTAATTGGCTCTAAGGGTTAACGATTATGTTTAGATTTATTATATTTTAATGTTCAAAACTTTCATTAATTATAGTAGTTTTGAGTTGATTGACTATTATTTTAATATAAAGCGCAGTTATATTGGTCGTTAAGTTGGTGGATTAATGTATGACCCCGCGCATTCGGCATAACGACCTATGAAAACGATTATTCCATGATGGCTGTGTGTGTTGCCCGCACCCTGCATGCGGATTCTAACGACCATTGTAAATCAGCCATTTCTACCCGTGGGAGAGGCGACAGAAGGTAATTTTGCAAAACATCTTCAGCAATAAAAGAGTGGGAGCTGATTGCACGATTGGGCCAAATGCGCGCCAGTGAAATTATCTATAATACCTATCGTAAAGTTTTTCATACAAACCTACAAACATACGGACATACAAATTTTGTTCTAGTTTTGACTTTGAGACCTTGCGACGCTTGGTCAGTAAAAAATAAAGGCAATGTTCAAAGTCTACAACGCTAACGCATAAGAATATTTTTTGCAAAGGCTGCAAATCAACGCAACCGTCAGTTTTCAAAGCTTTCTATAGAACAAAGCCGCTTGCCTACCAATTTCCTTGACTATTTAATGGAGTGCAAATAAAATTCGTTCTTCTTTTTTTATTTTTTTATTCTTAAAGAATAATTGGTATTTCGTATTAAACAATTGGTTTAACTCAAAAGTAAGGATTTTAATTATTAAACAATTTCTGTTCTTAATAAAATATTATGTTACTAGCTGAGCTCCGCGTTTTCACCTGCTTTTATATATCGTTTCCGTTGGATTTTCGGAATAAAAACTATCCTATGTCATTCCTGGGATTTCAAACAGATTTTTACTTTTTATAAAATAAGTATAGATACATAATAGTATTTCATAATCAAGTGTATCTATAAGCAACCCAATATCAAATCTATTCTTATATTACTTTCATAAAAACCTAACCTTAAGTCCATTTTTCCATTATAACCCAACCAAATGAAATAGTTAAGGTTTACGATGTTACACCGCAAACGAGGTAACACTATATTTTCCGATTACCACTCGAGAAGCCCTCGACTCAATTGGTTATAAGAATAGATTTTCCAATACCCTCATAGAATTTAATATTCTCCTTATGGTTATGGTAATGACCTCTGTTCCACATGGTTGTACTCCGGAATGACATGCGATGTTGTATATCGTGCGTTATGTGGAATACCATATGGTAAGAAAACTGGATTTGTAGTGCGATTTATTGCAGAAATTGTTCTAAACATGTTTGACATTATGGGGAGGTCTTTTGAAAGAAGGAAAAAAAATACATTTATTGGGGTAACAAGATAACAACAAAATAAAAAAGCATACGATCATATTAAAGTACCCCAAATGGGTTTCCACTCAGTGGTGAGGTGGAATACTAGTAAAATAAATATTATTATACTAGTATTCCTGCACTGATTTTCAGTGGACACCGAAAATATCTGGCAAACTGACGCGGACGGCAATAACGGAGAGCATAATTTAACACTTTTCTTTTGTTTTAATTGTTTGACATACAAACATACAACATACAAACATTCAAACATGTAAACGTACAAATATACAATCTCGACTCTGAGATGGAGATTGTTTATCCGATCGGATAAACTATCTCCATCTCAGGATTATGGAGTTAGTTTCTCTTGACAATTCGAGAAATTATGAATGGGGGTGGGGGTTTAAAGTTTGTATCTAACTCTAGATTTTATAACTAGCATTATAAAAATTTGGATCAGGAGAAAATTGGAAAAAATATTGTATAATATAAATAGATATAACCAATCCTACGTTTTGGCCTTATAGCCTCTAAGGGGATGTTTTTTAAGGCACTACAGTAAGGTCAGATACGTCATCTAGTCTCAAACTAAGCGAATCATGTATTATGGAAGCTAGATAACTAATAGTCATACTTAAACATATTTTTTTATAAATACCTACCTTAGTATAATACATACTATAGATGAATTAACACCCAGAAAGTAAAAAAACACAATGTTCATCAGGTAATAATTTTGTGATTATCCTTGGGGATCGAACCCGCAATCTTTGAGGCGACTATGGAAAACAATATAAATAATTTCAATCATATCTTTAAGATTTTTCAAAGCAACCCGAGGCGGAGGAAAATAGAATGACATATTATCAAAGATTGTTGCAAGGTTATACGTTCAAAGCCGGGCCAAATAAGCTAACTTATAAAACGTTAAGATCAGCCGAGATATATACTGGCAACGTGTTCACATAACTCACTTATGCAGTTCGATTTGTGTATTTCTGACCGGTTTGTGCAGAAACTAACTTAGCAACCTGCACGGCGTAATTCTATTGGTTGCAGGATTTTGTACGAAAATATATTCTACGTTGAGTTCAACAACAGAAATATTTTTCATGTACGGAGTAGATTTTTACTTTTTAACCGACTTTCAAAAAAAAGGAGAAGGTTATCAATTCGACCGTTTTTTTTTACGTATGTTACCGCATATCTCCGGCGTTTATGGATCGATTTCGAAATTTTTTTTGCATTCGAAAGAGTAGAGTGCCACAGTGTTCCCATAGAAATTTGGTTCAAGTCTGATCATCCATGTGGAAGATATTTCAGGGAACTCCTCGAAAATCAACAGAATAAGCCCTGCGGTTAAGGTTTAATGATGTATATACTAACTAAATTGTGACTAGATGAAGTAATTACCCTTCACAGGTCACTAAAAAGTAAAAAATAATAACTTTTCGCCAAAAAATAGAACCGACTTCCTCACTCTGAAAAGTAGAAAAAATAACATTTATCTTTGATGAAATCTATAGTAAGTCGGTATAGAGGAAGTCGGTTCTATTTTTTGGCGAAAAGTTATTATTCCTCGTGTATAATTATAGCATACCACCAAGTTAAATTGTACAATATTCCCGGATCTTCACATTGCCATTAAAAACTGAAAAATTCGTTATCATGTCAGTAAAAAAAACGATGCCGCTGTGCATTCGTTTACCAATCATTTGCCGGCTTTTTTCACTTCACAATTTACTTTGCAACCTTAACCATGCCAGTGAACAAAAAAGAGCAGTTCTGCATTTGACTACCACAAATTTGCTGCTCATTGAATTTCTATTTAGAGTACAACACATTTGTTAATGTTGTAATTTAAAATTCATATAGGGGAATTTGAAAAGTAAAAATGTGTTTTTCTCTAAATAGAAATGATGAACGTTTCCATCAAGAAGCAATAATACAAAGTATAAAGTATTAAATTTAAGCCTCGGAGTGTCGTTTGTACAGCCGCCGTTACGATTCAACGGTGAAGACTTATCATCACATGTTGCATACATGAAATAAAAGTTATATAAGGTGTTACATACCTAGCATTTCATTTGTTTACAGGACATTCAGAACATGTACCTAAACACGTAAAAAATAATAAAAAGTGTTGGCGAGGCTTTGCTAATTTAATATGATTTATTAGTTAAACTTTTTTTTTGTCTCCGTTTTTTCCACTACAGTATTTTTTATCTCACTTTCTTCTACCAATATCCCGCTCTTCATCTCGCTTTCCAATGATTACTTCTTTGCTCTAAATCTTTATTAATAGTTCATTGACCCGCGTTGCCAGCCAGCTGATACGTCACGTAAACATCAAGTTCAATAAAGAAATCATATTGAATTAACAAAAATATTTACGTGTTTAGGAACATGCTCTAAATGTCCTGTAAACAAATGAAACGCTATCTATGTTTTTTTGTAAAATTTCAAAACATTTATTTGAATTTTGAACTATATGTACCATCATTCAAGCCTTAAAAAGGCTTATCGGATGATAATAATTAATCTAAGTAAACTTTTTAAACTGTAACATTTTAAACAAAAAATTTACAAATAACATAAATCAAATAAATCGAACCCCTTGTAACATTCGGGTATGAACCAGCTTAATATAATTGACAGATATTCGTATTTTTCTGAATCTAGTGACATAAAATACGTTTTTATGTGATACCTTTTATTTATTTAATCCCGTATTATGTTAATAATTTTCAATAACACTACGATAATCCGATGCGTTACTGGATTCATGCCTAATGCGTGTTCAATTAGACCATTGTTACAGGTTATTAATATTTGAATAACAATATCTCTATTGTTTTACATTCGATCGCGTTGAATTTTACGTGTATGAATGGAAAATCAACAAAGTTTTCATATTCTGGAAAGCGGTTTTCGAATATTTTTTTTTGCGTAAATGAGTTAAAGGTTTTATGTTTTACTTTGTATTCAAAGGAGTCAAATATCTCTTTTTAATTTAATATAATTATAAATGTTCTCGGACATTTAACACAACACCAATTATTTTCATTTAAAAAAAAAAGAGAATAATTATCTATTATTTGTCAGTTTTAAGAATCCACCACGGTCTGTATTGAGACATTTTGTAAAAAAATCTACTCAATTTATCTGTAAATTTTTACTAAGAAAGAAGGGGTCAAACTGTAGGCAGATGCTAAGCAATGAACGCCGCGAGTACGCGAAATACCAGCTAATTGTAGGTGTGCTACCGGTCTTTAAGAAAAATAAATAAGTACGCTCGCTTGTTAGAATCTTACTGAAACAACGCAAGCAGTGTAACATCCTTACTAATATTGCAAATGCGAAAGTAGCTTGGTCTTATGTCTTGCTTTTTTTAGGTCTAAACCACTGTAAAAAAAAGACGAAATTTTGTACAGAGTTTGACGCCCGAGAAATAACATAGTATAGCTTATATCCTAGAATTCCCGCGGGGACAAGATTCAACCATAGGTACATTACTACATACGAGAAAATGTTACATTAAATTAAGCACAAATATACAAAGACTGACAATAAATTCCGAGGCAATCACCCCTTATATACGTTAAATAAATCCCCCTAAAGTAACCCGAGAAGCTTTCGTGATCAGAAATTTGAAAGGCTTTAATCTGAACTTTTCTTGCCGGTGTCACCCTTAACTTCGATTAACACTTGGCAAGTTCATAGGGTTGTGCCGAACCATAGAAATTCGGGGATACGGAAAATGGATGCGGATAATTATAACGCAATAATATATTGTTAAAAATTTAAAAGTAAAATGTAAAATTAACCGAAAAAGTATTCCATTTTCATAGAATATGCAGCTGGGCCCTGCGGTTTCACCCGTGTATATCTGTTTTCCCCGTTCCTGTAGGATTTAATCAAAATCCTTAGCAGCTTCGTAGAGAACGTCATAACTTCTACCTGCATGCCAAATTTCAACCCGATCTATCCAGCGATTTGATAGATCGCATTATGTCAGAACTTTTGTATTTTATACAAACAGATTGTGTACCAAATTATTAGGAAGGAATGGAAATAGGAGTGGATAGAAATGGAAATATAAGTAAGAAGTTTAAATTACAAACATTTAAATTAAATTATAAGGAGTGCTGTTAGGAACAAATCTAGCACTTTAACCATACAAAGGATCTGACAAAAGTTACGAATATTTTTCCGAATCTCCGAATATCCGTTAAGCCGGATGCGGATACAAATAATTCGTCATCAGAAACACCACTAGTCTATATGAAGGGTTGAAATCCTAAAATAAATTAATAACGGTTGAAATATAAGCAAAGGAAAGCAATTTTAATATATTGTAATTAATCATTTGAGGTATCAAACTCGCGCGCAAACATTTATTAATCCTTTCAAAGTCAAATATTAACATTTATTAATTACATTCATAATAGACTTCTTTAGAAAACGTCTTTATTCAGTACTAGTTACCACCCGCGGCTTGGTTTGCATTATCCTAATTGACCTAGCATAGCAAGGTCTTTGAGTCAAGATGGCCGAACGAATGTATGTTTGTGTGTTTAAGTATATTTTATAATTTACGGGGTTTATTTAGATTTAGCCTCACTACTCATCAGTCAGTACTGCAGTTCCAAGTCAGGGTATAATAGGAGAAGCATCAGACAAGTTTTCAGCTTGCCTCAAACGCTTACCCCAAAACATGGTCCTAGCTCTTGGAATATTAAGACAAAAATAATTTGTTTACCTTCTAAAAATACAAAACGTGACAATACAAAACAAATAATAAAAATTTAAAATTATCGAAATAAAAAAAATAAACGAATTAGTATTAAAAAATTGAAATAAATATGCAATCTTCATGCTACGACTGTGAGCGTGGAGCCAAATGAGTTAGCTTCTCAGCATTTGCTGCACAGTCGATGACAACCGCAGTGCTGATTTTCAGTAGCCACTATTAGGAGTTAATTTATATTTTGTATTGTTACCTCTTAATGGAACTGCATCTTGATTGATTTGTACAAAAAATACTTCAATGTAAATGACTACTTTTTTGTGAGTTATTAACTAAAGTTACTCTTAATAGTAATTTGTACAAAAAAAAACCACTTCATTAGTTCCACAGGTGTATATTTTCTACACTATATTAATTTTTTAATTGCACATTAGACTGGTTTTGAACACCATCTTCAGTAATTTAACAAACAATTATAACCATTGTTAAACAATTTAACAAACAATTATAATAAGCTGCGTTTAAAATCCTTTCTAAAGTTTCATTTAATAATATAGTGTAGAAAATATACAACTGTGGAACTAGTGAAGTGTTTTTTTTTGTACAAGCCACTCGCTTTAGTTAATATCTAACAAAAAAGTAGTCATTTATATTTATGAATATACAAAGTTAGGCTTCCTATGTCGCCGCCTATAATCGATTTGTATGCAAATTTACTTTACCCCGGATTTTCTCTAAAATTATTCTATCAAAGCTTTGTCAAAGTTTACACCGCTCGTAAAGCCTCATATTACTTATATGTATGTTTTTACGATTTACAATTATTAATTTCTTTTTGTACATGGAAATAACGACAGAGTTTTGTTTCCAAATTTTTTCCTAATTAATTTCCTAAGGCTACCCGCACACACACAATAATTTGTATTGTCAAAATTGTTGTGTATGTTACTCGTAGATAATGTAGCTTTCGAATTATGAAAGAATTTTTAAAATCTGTTCAGTAGTTTTTGAGTCTATTCATTACAAACAAAGAAATTTTTCCTCTCTACTACCTTATATACTGTGTATCAAATTTGAAATGATTAATCGGTTAGGGCTAATCCTTGTATGTTAAATTAATCTTACAATTATAGCGTTACGCAATAAACCTAACTACGCAATAGGACCCACACGGGTGTTACAAACTAAGAAATATTCAACTCACGTTCTTATCAGATATCGAGGGAAGGACGCTACATAACAATTTAAGACGAACGATAGCATTCAATGTAAAACTTTATTTATGAGAAATTAAATTATTTAGTTCCTTTAATGTAATGATTCCCAGAAACGCAAATTTTACTAATTTTCTATTATACTTGCTTCTGCCCGCGGCTTCGCTCGCATTAATTTCGGATCAATAAAGAGTAGCCTTTCACGGAATTCAGCTAATATACCCAAGTTCATCAAAATTCGTTCACTAGTTTTTTAAAAAAAAATTACTTTATTATATTATTAATTATTGTTTACAATTTCCGTCTGTATTGTAATTGTTTTATATAATGACCTACGTACTCTGAGGCTTAAGATACAGACTATCGTCTAGTTTGGGTCTCGCCAGCACGCTATTTTAACTATACCTAGTCTAAGTTGCGTCGGTCGTGTCGTGTCGGTCTGCCGTCCCATCGGGTTATGAGAGTAAAAGGAAAAGAGAGTGCACCTGTGTTCGCGCGTACACTTGTGCACTATAATATCTCCTGCGCAGCTGGCTAGTCTCTGTTGAGATTGGCCACCATGGCCGAAATTGGTCTGGGAGCTATTATTATAGTCTAAGTTGCATAACTCTATGATTTTCTGTATACTTCTTACTGCAATAAAGACAATTTTTATGATTTTTTTTATTTATACAAAATATATATGTCTACTCTTTATTATATAAGTATAGACATATACTTTATCATATTTCTGTGTAAGAGACAAATTTATAAAATTTGTTAAGTAATAAGTGTTAGAAATTTAATAATTATCGTCCAAGAGATACAGTAAGTTTCACGACTTGAGCACTAAATGAAGTTCCGAGACTCAGAGCCAGTTAGTAGTCTTGTATAATTGAGTATAATTAGAACTTTACATATTGAATGTGGTGGTCCAGTGGACGCAAGTAGGACAGAGATTAAAAATGTTGTGGTAAGATAAGTCACATAATAAAACAGGAACCAAAAGCATGGTTAAAACTTTTTTCTCTTCTCTTCGTCGGTTTGCCTTTTTATCATTTTGTATGTACGTCAGTCAGGTTAAAATTTTGAACGCTGTTAGAACAATATTAGGTAATCCATACATGAACTTGCAGGCTAAAAAAATAATTTTTCGGATATATCATTAATGCTTGTAAATATGTTTTTTCTGAAATAAATATTTTACGAGTTAAACGCTTTAAAAGTCATAAAAATTTGCTTCACAGTGTGAGATTTTGGTTGACTTGCGGACATGCCTTTTATATCCAAGAAAGGACATAGGATAGTTTTTAACCAATTCCTACGGCAAAGGAATACATACGCGAGTAAAACCACGAGGCACCGCTACTATAAAATAAATACTACTTAACATTAAACAATAAACATAGTTTAAATCTTTATCGAACTATATAACGAGTATATACCCATAAAATTTAACGAAGCCAATGCAATAATTGTTAATTACTGCGAAACTGCTATATGTGTGGATCGCTTTGAATATCCAGTTTCCCATAAAATTATAACGGTGCCCATACTGAAATGTAAAACGGATTCATAATTACGTGAAATCACTCTGTAATTAACACTAGCCTATCATTATATTATCTATTTTTTTTTCATACTATTTTGGTTACGAGATGGAAAGTTTAAAATAAATAAATTCAGTTAAAGAAATGAAAATCATTTAAAACTTTTACTTTATTTTCTGTCTACGTAACTGTATTAATTGATTATTAATAAATTTTACTATATATTTAACAGGTTGTTTCGAGTGACTTCGATCTCGTGGCATTATCTTATAATATACCTTTCCACGACCAATCTATACTTATATTATCTTAAATTTTATACATAGATTATTTAATATTCCTGGACATTTAACACAACGCCATTTAGTCCCAAACTAAGCAAAGCTTGTACTATGGAAACTAGATAACTGATAGACATACTTAAACATACTTTTTTTGTAAATAAATACATACTATAGATAAATTTACCACCCAGACAGTAGAAAATTACAATGTTCATCACATCATACTTTTCTGCTCGTTGGGATCGAACCCACACCCTCCGGCGCATTTAACCATTGCTGAACCACTACGAGGAAGGATATAGGTTAGTTTTTGCGCCGAAAATCCTACGGGAACGGGAAATATACGCGGATGAAACCGCGAAGCTCAGATAGTGATAGGTATATCTAACAGTTTTTAAGATAAGCGTATTGAAACAAACAAAAGAGCAAAGGGAGGAACGTGATGAAAACAGGCCTCCGGGGCCTCTCTCACTGTAATTAAACCCTTTAGGATTTTTAATAATTTTCCAACTTGTAAACCTCAATAAACCCCAAGAAACAAAAGATACTGTACACCTCGTAATTAATGTTGAACAAATTACCTGTATTAGCGAATCGATAAATTATTACAAGCCGAAATTCCCCTTTTGATACACTGTAACTAATTGCTGAAGGCTCATCAAGTGACAACTGCTCATTTATCTTCTGGGATACGCAATATTAGCATTTCATTTTCCTCTTTTGGGCGTGTGAATATGTAATTTACATATTCTATTAGGAAATATGAGCAAGCACGCTAATCCTTAATAATATTTTTATTTTTATTTTATTAGAACAGGCAAGTGGAGCATGCGGTTCACCTGATGTTAAGTGACTGACCGCAGCCCTTGAACATCTACAACATCAAAGTTTCGTAGATGACTTACTGGCTTGAGGGAAGGACAGGATTAATGGTTTAGGAGGACGATATTTTAGGAAGACGATACTAGGGAGAAGCATGGGATGGGAATACAATTTAATAAAGAAATAACAAAAGGAATTATTGACGGATTTAAAAGTTATTATTACAAGAAACAAAATATTTAGATTATCTGATGTTGGGTACTCGATAATAAACACCAAAACCCCCGAAAAAGGTGCAAACTAAGTTAAGTACTGGAAATAATGTAATTATGTAATCCTTCATACACATTAATTAATTGATAACTTTGACTTTGACTTTGAATTTGAAAGTGTGTAGCTCTCTTAGATAAATAATTGTTGAATTGATAATAATGAAAAATGATGGCCCCTCTTTTCAGATATAAATTG
Source organism: Phoebis sennae (assembly GCA_001586405.1). Lineage (NCBI taxonomy): Eukaryota > Metazoa > Arthropoda > Insecta > Lepidoptera > Pieridae > Phoebis > Phoebis sennae. Next base: position 200,525 of record LQNK01000426.1, on the reverse strand, counting down.
TTAGACAAAAAGATACGTACGATACCGTTTTCTTTTGTCTTTTGTTACTGGTCCGGCATTAACTTAGCCCAAACTATGTCAAAACAATGTTCAACTCCTTGTTAAATGCAGGCAGCAAAAATGATACAACGACTTCTAATACCAAACGCAGCAACGCTTAGGCCAATCCCGTCTCTTTCAGAACTCTTACACCCGTATTCTAATACGTTCCTCGAGCATTCCTCGACTTCACTTAACCTCTGTCAACGAAAATTTACATCCTGAGTCGAAACTCTACTAACTCACGTCCACTCACGTTATGAAGAAAGAAAGAAGAAAATTTAACACCTCCATTCGTGCGATCTATTTATTAAAATATTATATTTTTATGTTATGAATTTTCGATTGAAATTCGTCATACGTCATATTTGACGTAACCTGAGTGGAAGTAAAATTAAGGTAACTTCTTAGAATACGGGTGTTGGACAGCATCGACTTTGCTACACTATTTTCACCCTATTTCCCTTACAGTAGCCGTTTTATTTCATGAAACTTCATTTCCACTGCTCATTACGCTAACAAAATTTCGGCTCTCGAATAAATTACCCAATCTGCATATATTTTTTAAATAATTGACGTATTTACTCATAAAATTCGACTGTTAATCCGAAAACAGCCGTTCAATCAACGATGTAACATGAAATTGTAATTTAATGTTGATTCGGTAAATGGGTGTTGATATAACAGAGGATGTTTAAGCGAAAATGAGGGTGTATTATACTATTTATACTCTTTTGACTTTCGTGACTTATTCCCTTTCTCTTTTTTAGTGCCTGCTTATTGCTATTCCCATTCTGTGCCCAAAGGTTGTTTGGTAGAGATTGCTCTAGGGAATAAGACTGCCTTTTACTATGTTGTTCTTTTATGTACAATAAAGAGTAAAAATAAATATATTGATGTTATGTGATATGAAATATATTTTTTTTACTTGGACTGAAGATTTCTTTGACATGAATTGAGCTATGTGAGCTTACGTAGATGAATTTATTTCCTACCAAATTACATGACAAAGTAAATTAGCCTCTAAAATTAAGTACAATAAGAGCATTATCCCATGTTAGGCAGAAGACCGTAATAATTATTTCTATGCTTCCCTTTGTCCTTGTTATTAATCCTTACTTTATTTTAATGTGTATTTAATTACAATACAATTGTGTCGTAATATATTTTATCACCGTACACCTAAAATATCCATTTATCTCCATAACCACTGGTACGATTGAAATGCGCTAGGTAATAAGTGTATTAATAAATCTCTGTCATAACAAAAATAATGTAAATCGAGGTGTTTTTAATTTATTTTATGGGAGTGGGTTTTTAAAAAAACAATAAATTTAGTTTTTTATGAAATTGTAACTTTTATCACTACATAGTATAAAACAAAGTCGCTTTTTCTGTCATGTGTCATGTTGTATGTCCCTATGAACGCTCAAATCTTTAAAACTACGCAACGGATTTTGATTCGGTTTTTTTTAATAGATAGAGTAACTCATGAGGAAGGTTTTTATGTATAATATCATCCATTAAACCCGTGCGAAGCCGGGGCGGGTCGCTAGTATATTATATAGAAAGATAAATTTTGATTCAATTTTTATACACGTTTGTTTGTAATTATAAATTCCGAACTAGAATTTCTATTCATTACCTATCAATATATCATAAACAAAGGCATATTTTATACTAAGACCCAAATACAACGATAAACACAACTTTCATACATCCCTCAATACATTCGAATAAAGTGCCTCCAATATTTGCATATTCCACCATAATCTTACGAAAAAACCCAATATTTTTATCAGTACTTTGCAGGTATCGGACCGTCAGAGAATTTTCACATCTCGACAATCAATCATCGGGGACTCGAGATTTCTGTGGATTCCTGAATGGGGTATTAAAAGTTCATTAGGGGATGTATTGTTAACAAATGTTGAAGAAAATTTGTTTGTAGGAAACGTTTGTCATATTTCATACATTTTCAGTATTATTTGGTTGATTAAACTTTTAAAAATTTGTGGACTTTTAAGTATTGTCAGTTTTTATGTGTTGCTTTAATTGGGATGTCGTTTACCTAAGATCTAAACGACGTTTTTAAGTTTATATATTGTAAACAGTCGCTGCTTGTTAAATTGAAAATAGGTAAAGGCGCTGACTTTGTATATATTTCAACAAAACCACACTGACACTCTATTCTTTCGAATGCAAAAAGTATTTTCCAAATCGGTCCATAAATGCCCGAGATATGCGGTAACGTACATAAAAAATACGAGCGAATTGAAAACCTTCTCTTTGGATGTCCCTTAAAAATAAGCGGACTATAATTCCAATTGTGTCTTATAGACCATTATTATTCAAATATCTTACTATTTTTGTTATTACACTGATACATTTATTTTTTATAAGTTCCGAAAGTATTATTATATCAACGTAATATATTTTCCTCTCATTAAATTATCTCGTTATTTATTAATTAAATGTGAATACAAATTGATATCCCAAGTGTTCTTGACTTCAGAGAAATCGGTGAAAGAATCCAATCTAGGTCTCATATATTTTTCTACGTCTGGGCAAATATAATTTATTATTTATTAATATCTACAAAGGGCATATTTGAGCACGCAATAGAAAACTGAGTAATAACATCTTATTATCCATGTACGGCATTTTATATTTATTGAATGCGAAATACAAATTCAATTTTGTAATTAACTAATCATTTAGTAAGAAAGAAAGACCAAATAGGTATATTTCATGGCTGAAAATGACTTAATATTACTTATTATAATAAGACCTATAATAAAAAGGCTATGCATTCAGCAGAAAGGGTACAAGTTTTTTAAAAACTTGCCACGCTGATTTTCAGTGATGGCCTAGTCACCTCATAGAAGTGAACGCATTAATAGGAATAAAAATAATAAAAATAAAATGTCAATATTTGGCCTGATGTTCGTATGAAATAAACACATGAACAATTGAACAGTTAATACTTAGATTGTAGTGAGCATAGCTATAAGCGGAAAGTTAGGTAAAAAAATCACTGTACTCAAATAAAAAAAGTAGAAGTTGAATAATACATTGAGAAGTGTAGTAATTATTAGCCTTTAAAATTAGGTACGATATTTTTTGACGAAAATTTGTATGTGTAAAATTTAAAATATCATCGTCGATACATATTGTAATATATTTCATTTTAAATGTTTCCATAGTCAAAACAAATGCGAAATATGAACACGCTCTCTCTTTAAAAATATCATGATTTTTCCCAGTGTGTACAGAATTTGTCAATAACTCAAAAAAAATAAGTAAAAAAAAATAAAAAGCAAAAAGTATTTAAAAAGGCTTCAGGGCTGTGACAAATTGATACCCTAAACCATACCCTCAGTGGAAACCCTAAAAATTGTACAAAACACCTAAACGTTCGCTAAATCTTATTCAAGCTATGATGGAGATATTTATTTACGTAATAAACTTCGCGACTCGCATGATGCTCTCATTTATCAAGAGTTTTTGCTAATAAATAGCTGTTTATTTCTCACGTTACGAAAGATTTGGCGTAGGCGTCGCTTCGTTACGAAGGTAAGATGTATATGTAGATATTATTATTATGTTAACAATAGATGATGCTCAGGCGAAAGAGACAGGCAAAACAAACAGATGTTTTAAATAGAATAAGCAATGAATTAGATTACACTACTTTTTCTTTTACTAATAAAAAACAAAAAGATAACAAAGGACAGCATACAACAAACCACTAAGGTATTTACAGAATGCTTAGTAAAAACAGGTTATACTTATATAAGCTGACTGATATTATTATTACACAATCGCAAGTTTAGTTTAATAACGTTTTATAAATATAATTTTAATTTGTTTAAATGATTTTTAAATGATCGTAAGGTTATATATACTTATAATGTGAAGAAAATAATTGACGATGAAAGTGGAGTAAATTATGATAGAAAAAAATAACAAATGCAAGCAAAAATAGAGTGCCTTTTAAATGTTAGTACCTCAAAATGACAAATATTTTCGACGGTATTCATTCTCATATAAGCTGGGCGTAATTCCAGTTTACAATATTCCTCTATTTCAATCCCGTTCGACTATTGCAAGGTAATACTTAATCTCAAAACAACGTCACTATTCTCTCAAGCTGATTCAACTAAGACAAAACTTACAATAATATCGTTAAATTATTCCCACTATGATTCCGTGAGATTCGAAGTTGGAGTTTCATAACTGTTAACTTTAAAAGCAAATGCCTTTGTCACTGATGGTTCGTTAGATTGAGAGGTAAAACTTCGTGAAGTCTGATTTTATGGAGATAATTCTTTTTTATTTATTATTCATTTATTCTTACATTTGCAAAAAACATGGTAGGTGTACTATTGTATGATCTTAAACTAGAGAGAGTCCACATGTCTTGCTACGAGTTTCGCAGCATGCAAATATATTTTTTATATAATAATAATTAAAAACAACTTATATTAGTGCTTTACATTGACATAAGTATTTTACATAAGGATCATTTTTGTTAAGTCTTGTACTTCATTTCATTGGCTTGGACGATTTTTTTATGCTACAGTAGGCAAGTGGAGCACCACCTGCAATGTTAAGTGAATGACCGCAGCTCATGATCATCTACAACGTGTCGCAGATGCCGTTCCAGCTTGAGAAAGAGCAATAATCAGAAAAGAAATAATGATGGGAAATTGGGAGAGGAAAAGAACAGGATAGGATGATAGCATTGGATGGGAATACAGGCCTCCGGGCACCCGCTCACCCGCAAATAAACATAACATTAACTTACAGAAGTCTATAAAATTGTACGATGAACCTAAAGCTTGGTTCCCATGGTCCACCAGGCCATGCTTGGTTTCAGACTGCCTGATCCAAATACCTGCATACCGAATTCATATCCGAATTCCTGATGCCTGCCTGTCGTGGCCACTACTGAGCATTCCCATCACAAGCCTCATTAGATACGATGGTACTTGCGGCCTGCCAGTCTAGCTTGACGCCTAGCTGCGAGCAAGCAGACCGTGGAAGCCTGGCTTAATAATATACGACGCAGTCATAAATAATTTGAACGCCATATGGAACCCATTGAAAAAATTTTGGTTCTGGGGCGTTTTTATTACGACTGTTCACGTATTTAAATAAATAAAGTAAATGTATTGTTCCTTCTAATTAATTATTATTGATACAAAACTTATTTATTTCAGCAAAGATCACATAGCCTTTTAGAACCAGCAGGTCGATTCTGTTAACATCACATATTCGAATTCACTCGCAAATCCGCGTTGAAATGTCAAATTCGTATTCTGTAACATTGTGAAAATTCACCATAGCGCCAACGAGGGACAGCGTAGAGTAGCTGAACTATTTATAAGTGAAAAATGAAATATTTGACAAATAACGGTATTCTGTAATAAGTTTTTGATTAATATTCGGAATCATACTTCGATTCCATACGTCAAATAATACGATAGGTATTTTGTGAGTGAAAATACAATTGAAAACTCAGAAATGTTGGTTTATTTAATTTTTATGCCATTTCTAGAGCAAGGATTGTTACAAAGTTTGGAAATGTACGTTCCTGAGTACAATAATGTTTCAAAATAGCTGTTTTTTAAATATTCCGAAGAAAATGTTGCGTGTAGAAGAGACCACTAAGAATTAAATACAAGACCACAAGACTTACACATTGGAAATTATGGAAATTAATTAGCATTCTACATGATTTTTTTAAGGATTTCGATCATAATAACGTATGAATTTCTGTACAATAAAGATTATAATTATTAAAATAAGATCTATTAATATATAAACAAAGTCTCTCATTGAATGTGTCATTTCTTATTTAAGAAAATATAATTGTAAAGGTATTTAAGTTTTAAGAAACCTACACAAATGTATAAACCATCAACATTTAATGTCGTTTTAAACAAAAATTCGTTACTATTGTATAAAAAAATAATAAAACAAACCCACATAGTAATTGATTCAAGTTTATTTATCTGTGTTTTTTAAGATGTACACATTTTTATAAGAAAAACATATTATAACATAAACAACTTGATCACTATATAATATATCTGACAAAAGCAATAGGCGTTTGGCCATATCGTAGGTCGGACGTAGGTCTCCTTCTTATAGTTGCTATAGTTTTCCACAAACGTTTTCATCCTTGCTTCTATTCGATACATTTTCAGCAATTCGAAACGAGAAAATATTGTCAGAGTAGAGATATAAATCCTCCATTTTGTGGTGGTCTAAATAATGCTTAAAATGCTTAATTATTGATAATATTTGTAACAATTTCGCTTAGAATAATGACAAATAGATTTTTTGACTTTTCAAAGTCTGGAAATGTCAGAGACTTCATAGTTTATTTTTTATTTGAAAAAAGTATTTAAGGTGAATTAGATGTTTTTTTCAAATAAATCGAGTTTAAAAATTATTTTTTGTGAATAAACGTCTCAATAATAACAATAATGTGTAACCGTGAACGAAATACATTCAAATAATGGTTTATTATTTTTTTTAATATAATCGTAAATGACCATCTAAAACTGTAACCTAAAAAGGTCATCACTAATTTATGACGTATTTTTCACTCGACATATCGAAACTCATTTCACTTCACTTGAGCGACATTGACGTTACAGAATACTAAAAATATGAGAATCGAAGTGATTTTCGAAGTGAGGGTGAGATTCGAGAAGAGATTCGAAATCGAAAATCGTGTTTTACAGAATCGACCAGCTGTGGCGTTCTATTCTCTGTTTTACGTCAATTATTTGTTAGAACATCTCTGCTTCAAGCATTTCCACTCATGCGTAAAAAACGCCCTACTTCCAATAATGATAACGCTTATAAACAGTTCATCACAGTTGCGCATGTTAAATACTTAAATAGCGAGAATTTGGACACGCATTTCCCGGCCCAGTGACTTGAAAACTTCGAAACAATTATTGATTCCATTGGTTCTGAACTGTGCGCAAGTTGTATACAGTACGTGTTGAAATTACGCCTGCTAATGGCGAAGTTTTGGTTTAAAATTCACGAGCTTTTAACGGTGTTATCCAATGAGTTCAGAAACGTGAGTTTTCGATTTTGGAGAGGTAGAAAATTGAGTTACGTTACCGTTTAAATAATATAGGGACTGTTCGATAAACAACCCTGAAATGTTTCTGAGTATTTATTTTTTGGAATTTTCATTTACAAGTAATTTTTCATTACTACCCACATTATATGTGTTTATAAAAACTGCAAAAAAAAATAAATAAGAGATATAAAGTAAGCAGAGTAGAAACTAATATTAGCATAAAAAATATTGTTATTAATATAGCATTGTATTATTCTTTTCATCATATTTATTAATTCCCATTAGTTCATTCAAATTGATAAAATAAAAATGACAACACATAATGTAAATAAAATTCTTCAGTAGTAATAGTAATCTAGATAGCGTTGTGATAAAAGTTCGAGACTATTTATTTTACTTATTTATAGAGTCTTTTAATGGAAATACCTTCTACCCTCATTTCAACACATTAATATACAATGAGGACTTGTTTAAGATCTTACTTTTTTTTTGTAAATACATACATACTAGAAATGGATAAACACCCAGCTGTCTAGGTAGAATCATATCATAATTTTCTACTACCGTACAAAAAATATGTTTAAGTATTTCTATCAGTTATCTAGTTTCCATAGTAAAAGCTTTTTCTAGTTTGGGACATTTAACACAACGCTATCTGTGTTAAATGTCCCAGAATATTTATTTTATTTATGGAACTATATATATAATACAGAATATTTATTTCATTAATGGATTTTTAATGGAAATACCTATTCTACCCTCATTTCAGCACATTAATATACAATGAGGACTTGTCTCAAATCTAATCGGGTCCCAATATACCGCATATTCTCATGCAAAATCAAATTATTCGCTTCATGATAATATGAATCAATAGCTTGTTAATAATTCGATATTATTATAGCTGTTGCACGCAACGTCAGTTTCCTTGGAAGATGTCAGTTTACTGGGAAATATTGGAATATTGTCTAATAGCTGTTCCAAACGGTTTTGCTTCCGTAACATAATACTTACTTCATTACTAATATTACAAATGCATAAGTTTGACTCTCTGTCTGACTGGGTGCTTCCCTGTCTCTTCTTGACGCCTAAACTACTGAACCGATTTGGATGAAATTTTGTACAAACTGTGTTTGACAAAGGCTTGTTTTATCCCGGAAATCACACGGGAACATGAGATATACGCGGATGAAACTGCAGGGATTAGTAATATATGGCCTTTCTCGATTAATTATCCATACATACAAAAAAAACTACCAAGCAGAGTAACAGTTTATTGGTGGGGTTTAATCAATTACAATTCAAATTCAAATTCAAAATCTTTATTTGCTCGAATACATGGTATGAAAGGTGTTACAGTAAATAGTTCAACATGTTTCGCTGTAACAATCACAGCATGCAAAATAAATTACTTTTTACAACATTCTTAGAACAAAACATATTCGGTATGTTTACTTAAAAGCTGTATCTCATCAGTCAATTCTATAAACCAATTTCTCTTCAAAATCAGTACAGAAAGTAAAAATAATAAAAAGCAATCGTTCAGGAATGAAAACTCTTCATATCCCGGTCCCAGCATAATTCAATACTGAGCAAATTTCCACCGGCTACATGTCCCGAGATTCACTGGAGCATAATTTCGATAACATTATCAAATTGGGTTCAATTACCGTAAACTAGAATGCACCTATGTTTTTGATAACCATAACTAGTAAGTTATGTACATGTATATGACGTTCTAAAAGTGCCTCGAAAGAAGCCAATTTGGAAAATAAACGTTTTGACTTTGACTTTGACTTTGACTTTATGGATAATATATATGTTTGCAACCGAAGAAATTTTATTTTTTAAAATAATTTTTTTCATTGTTTTGTTTAATTTTGCAACAAAAATGTAAATTAAATCAATGATAGCTTAAGGGTAGATTGTAATATTTAGAGCGCTTTACCATTTTCTCTTATACTGGGAAAGGGAATAAACAGAGAAAAAAAAATAAAAAGAAACAAAATATAAGTTTTATTTTTCTAAACTTTACCTTGGTACTCATGTCTGATTAAAAATCACGGACTAACAAAACACTAGTTTCTATAATTAAATCTTAAATTTCTGAACATATTTCCATTTGAAATACCATTCAGCCAGATTTATTATCTCAAAAACCGAATTTCGTCCCACAATTGTCCTTAAATAAGTAAGACGCCTTTGTAAACGTTTTTATTTAAGATAATTGCTGTAATTAAAGCGCCCCGTTTTATAAATCTGTCCTTAACGCTAATGTCGTCTTTGGGTCAGAAAATGTGACTTAATTTCCAGTTATTTATAGAGAGAGCACATTTTTACACACAGTGTGTAATTATCTTGTTTGTGAAGCTTTAATTATAGGGAAGTAAAAATGTAGGGAAGTTTTATATAAACCAGTAAATAAAGAATTGTTGGTTACAAAACGATGCAACAACAAGGTCTTATAATAAAGTATTTAATACTATTTTGAAAGATAATTATGTCGATATCTTAGAATACAATACACTATTTAGCACTACATAAAAATAATACAAGCTTAAAAACTATTTCATATAGATAGGCGTCTAAATAGGCGGCCTTATCATTACTAGCTATCTCTGCCAGGCAACCTTTGGCTAGGATTTTTATTTGACACGGACCGTTCCTATATATCCTACCGAAATATATCCAAGTCTACAGGTTATATTAGGAAAAGTTGATAATATTTCTAGGTTTTTAGTATCTTCAGTTCTACACGAAACATCCATAAAAGATAGAATTGTAACTGCGGATATAAACCAGATTATCAACAGTCCTACCGATAAAGTTTTCAACTCTAAATTTAACGCAGTCATAAAACACGTCACATTTCTGGAAATACAAATTCATATCTGGACAGCATAAAATATTTTTGATGTGACGTAATTCTAACTCAGGAATTAAAAATAGCGTCCGCATAAATTAAATCCCGTATTTCGTCCGAACCATAATTTGTTTAAACTCACGTCATGTACCACGGATAACCGAAACGTCGAAATTTGACGGTAACATGAATTTAAATTGGAATGGCGATTTATATAATGCTAGGTGTGTCCCGCGGTTTCAGACGCCTTTATCTGTTTCACTGTTCTCGAAATACTTTCATAGCAAATGCCTACGTCATAACATCTACTTGGATGCCAAATTTCAGCCCGATCCGTCCAGCGGTTTGGGCTATGCTGTGATACATCACTATAATTATCATTCAGTCAGTCAATCAGTCACCCTTGAGTTTTATAAAGACAGATGTATGTTTTTTGTAATTTACAAATTAAATGTGAGTGAACGTCTATTTATTGACGTGGATTTACATAGTTTCTGATATATTTGAGATTTTGCAGTGAGATAAAAGTATAAGAAGTTGTTTCAGAGTCAAAAAAAATCTGTTTTATAAATCACTCTTTAATCATCTACATTTTATAAGTAAACAAAGAATGTGGTTGACGCCAAACAGGATTATCTAAATATCCATAAATCAAATCACATATTTCGCCCGAATCATAATTTGTTTAAACTCACGTCAGGAACGATCGGATAACCGAAACGTCGAAATTTGACGGTAACACGAATTCAAATTGAAATGACGTTTTGATTTAATATGTATGTTTATGGGAATGCACGAATTTACGAATGAAATATGATCGATCTTTATTTACAATCGAATTTGCATAATTTCTAGGATGCTGATATATTATTACCGATAAAGTAAAGTGCATTATTGAGTTGAATTTCTGAAAATTGTTTGTTATAGAATCTGTTTCATCTTGCGTTACGTAATTTTTTTTATCGTAGAGCAAGTTGCGTATGATCTCTATAAACCATAAACACAAAGTCGGTTAAAAGATGTTCTATAGGTACAATAATTCTCTATAATATAATTCGACAACAATTCTTTTCAATTTCCTAAAACTGGATATAGCTATACCACTAGTCCAATTACCGAGTTTTACAGACATTCTTATGAGCCCTGAAATAACTCAAATAATTTTCATTTGAAGTAAAAAAAGGAAGCAAATTAACTTCATACGTTCAGCATACCCTTTGAGCAAATATTACTTTAACGAAGTTAAAATTACATATATGTTCCAAGTTCCATATTAAAATGATATTATGTCTAACGAAATGTTACCACAAATTTCGCTTCAGATAATTCGCGAATAAATTTTGAAGATAATGAAATTATTTTCTTTTCTTATCAAATAAAGTCCTTTAAGGGTTATGACTTATGTATATTAGCTTATGTGTATTTGTTTTAATGAATAAATGACCTACGTTTTTCACCCAAGACGTAAAACTGGGGGTGTTATAAGTTTTATGTGTGCGTTTAGACAAAAAACTGATGTCTGTCTGTGGTATCATAGCTCCTTAACGGATGAAGCGACTTTGAATTCATTTTTGTTTTTTTTTTTTGTAGGTGATTTATGTGCAAGTGTTCAAGACACGTTTGAGGGAATTCGGTTGAAGCGTTTATAAGTTGTGGGGGGTGAAAGTGGGACAGAATAATCGAATTTCTGCAAGTAGAGTTGAGTGGGGTCTCAAATGAAAGCTCACTGAAAGAGAATATTGATGACTCAATCGAGTCTTTTTTGTTTTTTATAGTATTCTTAGCGTCGTTTGTTGGGAACATTGGGACATAGAATGTCAATGTCCCGCATATATCCAGGTTTCATTTATTTTTAATTTAATTATTATTGTTATGAATATACTTATTTATAACAATAATAATTAAATTAATAGAATAGTCTGGTTGAGATGTTAATCGATATAAGAATAAGGTATTTGCACGAGCTAAGCAACGAAAAAAATGAATGGTGAAAACCTTGGATGAGTTTTGAGTCTTCTTGAGACTTCCCTTCTATAAAATAGATTTTCATACAGATCTCCGAAGATCCAAACACATGCTCTAGAAATCTTTCCACACTACACACACTCAAAAAATTCCAATATTATTATTACTCCCAAAACAAATCTAATGACAAACTTAAATTGTTCCACGTAAATTCGTAACAAAGTGCATTACACAAATCCTACCAGTGGATTTTAGTTCCATGAAACTTAAAACAGTTTCTATATGGAAATAGTCAGGAAACTTCGAAGTAGAATGTATGCCGCATTTTCTGTTGAGGAATTACTTCTGGAGAATTCTTCGAAAGTAGCAGAAGTGAATGGGCCGTAAATTCTTGTTAACGTGCAGATTCTACGTTATTGTAATGTTGTGGTTAAAACTTTGGGATACTTACAATGATATTATATAACTATGGATATGTTACTAGCACACTAATTTTGAGATTTCAAACGGATACATGTATATCCACAGTCCCTTGGTTATGTAACGATTGTTGACAGAAAATGCCTTCATGTGTATTTAGAAAATGCACGAACTATAAATAACTAAGCGTAAAAGATATCATATCATAGGTAAAATACAGATACTTTAAATATTTTCAAAGAAATTGATTATAATTTTAATTGTCATGATTTCAATGTTTGTCAACTATGAAGTGATTGTTAAAAGATGAAGTGTCGCATTTTTTCGGTGTTTTCTATGTAAATAACATAACTATACATTATAACATAAATCATTGGATATTTGTATGTTTAAATTCATAATTATAATTTTAAGGGATCCCGTGCTAAGGAAAGGGAAGGGAAATTGTTACGGTGACCCAACTCATTGAAGGAAATACGGTTTAAATTAATGTTTTTTTATATTACAGGATTAATCATGTTTCAAAGAAAACGTTGGTGTCAAATAAGGGCTATTTGATACCGACGTTTTCTTGAAAAAAATATAATGCAAAAAACACGGATAATTAACTTCCGTTACGATAATTTTAAGTTCTGTTTATCAGTTATGTAGTGTCCATAGTACAAGCTCTGCTTAGTTTGGGAATGGATGGCGTAGTGTTATTTCTCCATGCATATTTATAATTATAATAGTTAAAAGTAATCTTGTTTTAAGGTCATATAAATATTGTTTCTTAAACGTTTTCTATGGTTTCGCAAGTTGTGACTTCCTATAACTGAAGATGCACTAACTAGTTTTACGTTTTTGTAATGTCAAAATGTTATCTTTGTTGGAAATTGAAATAAAGAAATTAACTCCCACTTCAATTGACACCTTTTACATTTACCTTTACCTTTTATATCATTTTCGATTATCTTTAAAAAGAAAGTGGATATCAATCCTTGATTTTTGGTTCTTTAGTTCAACCTTCTTTTTTGGTTCTTTAGTTCAATTCATGCTGAAAATCGCATAAACTGCGTTAAAAATAAAATATTGGAAATGCTTGCCTCCCACTCAAGTTGGCACCCACATTATCAAGTAAAAAATTGGGCGTCTTTGATCGTTGTTTGAATGAGTGTGGGCAGAATATAAACCATTTTAATCATTAAATACAGAGCTATTTCACACGAATTTGGGGGAATTATCTTCTACAATTTTCACCAAATTTTGAACCAAGAATCAACTTATTCAAACGGATGAATTCTTGCGGAATCTTTTCACTTATAAAATAATATTTGTATAACTCCGTTAGTATGGTTTCACTTTGAATCAGCCTGTATGTATTGCGCGTCGAAACCGTTTTGTGTAATATTTAAGATTGTGTATTATCATGTGCTACGAAGTATTCTACTATTTTAAATTATAAATAAAATAAATAAAAAAGTATTTTTTTCTCCCGAAATTCTTAAACTAAAACTTAGATACAAACAGAACAGTATAATGAGAGTGGGAGACAAGAGCCTAAACTAGGTAGATCTTGTAATATAGGGCTCCTGGTCTCTTCATCTCGAATCTATAATAACTTTAGTTTTAACAATAGGTACTTATTTTAACAAAATTAAAGGGTGCATGCATATCACTACAAACATTTATATTATGTTTAATGGCATCTAGGAAGTCAAAACAATTATGTATATTGTATGTTACTGATAATAAATAAATCGGGTAAAAACTGGGTTTAAATATTGCCCACTTGCCTCCCACTCAAGTTGGCACCCACCTTGTCAAGTAAAAATACAGCGTACTCCGATCGTCATTAGGAGAGTGGGCAGCGTCTTAAACTTCAAAGCCAGGCCCCGGATTAGGGCCGAACAAAAGGACCCGCACAATAAAAGAAGTGGGTCACGCGTAGCTAATCTCGAAACAAACATGTTTACAAAAATTTAAATAACGCTGTATTTGCAGGTCAGAATGTCCTAATAAACTTTAATACAATCTTTGTAATAACGATGCCCTTTTTAAGAAATTGCGCACATGGTAAAGTGCCTTTTATTTGTATTATGTTTTATGCATTTTCACTTCAATCGTGGGTTGAGGGGCCACTGAACATAACGCTTAGGTAGTACTATATTTTATGCCAATTTAATATCGTGATAACATGGTCGATATATTTACACTGATATTAGAAAGAGGAAATCTTTGTATGTTTCTTTGTTTAGTTGGTTGTAATGAATAGGATCAACAACTCCTGGAGCGATTTTAAACTGAAATTCTTTCACCATTCGAACGCTACATTGGGTTATATTTTATAGGCATTTAACGCACGGATCAGCAAGTTATGTATACAGAGATTAATTTTTTAATTGCAGCCTGAAAGGAAAGTACTCTTAATACTGTAGATAGAACATTTTACTTTAAAAAGGATTCCCTTATTTTCGATACGAAAGAAAACTGCATTCAAAGATTTCAGTGTATGAATTACTTTAAATATACCGATTTTATGGCTTTTCTTTCATTTGATTTATCAATTTTATTAAAGAGATTTCATGCTTAACGTTCGTTTCTATAAATTATAATAATAATTATAATACAATCGTTATAAATAACAATAAAGGGTGTAATTAGAAACGATTTTAGTCAGTTCGAATTTTCAGAAATCTTTTAATGTCTTTTTATTTAACTAAGTAATATTTATAAACGTTACTTAAACAATCGTTGAAATTGGACCAATCTTGAATTTTATCAAACGGCTTATAACGTGGCAAAGCTATGAAATGACACAAGATAAAAAACGTTAATGCTACGATGCATTAGTCATTCTGTTTCTCGAGAGCAAAATGTCTGTAAATGTTCTACGTATAAAGCTTCTTGTGTCGTTTTTTTAATATTGGACTTAAAATTTTAAGATTTTAATTTTTAATGAAAATATCAAAAGTTTTTTGAGGTTTCTTTATTTACTTACAAGTGGACCTCTGTTGCTAGAGTAAATGAATTAAATTATTATTAATTTACACATGCTTATTCCGTTGAGAAATTAGCTATTCGGTTGCAATAGTAACTTGTCTTACAATACAGTTAAAAAAGTGTCGTTTGTCTGACTGTCTCTTCTTCACGACTAGACCGCTGAAACGATTTGGATGAAATTTTGTATAGAGATTTTTTGAAACCCGAGAGGACATAGAGTATCTTTTATCCCGGAAATCTCACGGAAACCGAAGGGTGAAATATACAGGAAATATTTTATCAAAACTATCACGTTGTTCGAATTAAAACTGTGCTTGTAAGATTGATAAGTTTGAGTAACGAAAGATATATTTTAATCTGCAAAGCACGATGTGCAATTATGAAATATAAATGACTTCACTTATAAAAATGTACTTCAGCTGGTCGAAAAAGCCGTTCTCATCTCGACCATGATACGACAAGCATTATCACGCTTCGGTGCATGAAGGGTTAACGACATACTGCTAACATATTTGGTGTGTAAGGGAAATTGTTTTGTTAACATGTCTAGAAAATATGTTTTTATTGTAATCATTGCCTTTAGGAGTAAAATACAATTTTTTATAACCATGTCAGGTAGTCTAAAAATAGCTCACCATATAAGAATGTGTGAAAATACTTTATTGATTTTAAAAAGGATTTTACAATAATAGAAAACTTAGAGATAAATGACAAACAAAAAGCGGTTTTGTCGCTAGGTAGCTCTCTCTTCCGGATAACCCTTACAATGAAAGGAGAGTAAACTTAAAAATAAGAATAGGTTGATGATAGAAAGCAAGACAAGAAGAATTAACAGTGAAACTGGATAGCTGTCTTAAATATAGTCACTGACTTTGAAGTTTTATCTATACTCTATACATATAATAAAACAGTAACCGAACCATTTCTGTACATTGAATATCTTTCAAAAAGAGTAAAATTTTTTTTTCTGTTTGTCTGTTTGTCTGTTTATCTGTTTATCTGTTTGTATGTGCGTCAATCACGTAATAACCACTGGGCAGATTTTGATAAAATTTCACATGCTGATAGACCAATATTAGGTGCAACTTATAGGCTACATTTTATTTGAAAAAAAATATTTTTAGGGGTGGCGTTCCATACATGTAAACGGAGGGTAAAAAAATAAATTCACGAATAGATAATTAAATGAGGTATCATTTTATAGGTCTTTAAAAATGAAATAAAGGTTTCTAAATGCGGTTTTTGCTAAAATAAATATTTTTTGAGATATACGCTTCTAAAGTCGTGAAAATGTTATACCACGTGACAATGTGAGATTTTGGTTGAGTTGCGAACATGTTTTTTTCTTATATTCTTAACGTATTGATTAAGACATTAAAACATTCAATGAATGCTCTAAAACCTTCAAAAAATTACTAACTCTCCGCCTGCGGCTTCGCTCGCGTGGGCTACAATTTTCTGTATTTTGAAGAGGCGCGCGCTCTGTGAGATTTTGGTCAAACCTGTTTCCATAGAAAATTATAAAAAAGCTATAGATATGCGCATATATAGGCGGTCCTTCAACCGTAATTTTTTAAACTTTTGTTGAGCGCCTCTAAAAAGTACAGAAATTAGTGGCCCACGCGTGCGAAGCCGCGGGCGGAAAGCTAGTATACAATATAGTAAGTGAAGTTTTATATACATAGTGATCTAACAACGCACAATCCAAACGATTGGTCTGATCGGGCTGAAATTTGGCATGCAGGATAGATGTTATGACGTAGGCATCCCCTAAGTAAGAATATTGATCAAATCCCACGTGAACGAAAAAACAGATATACGCGGGTGAAACCGCCGGGCACAGCTAGTCGAGTATAAAAAATAAAATTATCCAACTACGGCAAATTTTCGCAAACACATTTACTTAAGGTGTAATATTTCTGAGATTCATTCACAACTTCTAAAAATATATAATAGCTCTCCAAATCATGGCACCATTTCTTACTAAAAATATAATATATCTAAAAATAATGGCTTCATTCACAACTTCAAAAAATGTAAGATCGTTGGTGGAAAATCGCCTTATTCCCTCATATCGACTATGATGCGGCGAGCATTATCATGGTTGGCCGGTTGAAGGGTTAACAACTCTGCTAACATATTTGTTGAGTAATAAGGAAAATTGTTTTGTGTTAACATCTCGGGGATAATATTTATTTTGTTAAAAAGCTTACATCATCTACTTGTAAGGATAGTCTGCTATCTAGTTTTGATTATCGTGGGTTTGCCAATATGAAAAAGATTCAAAAGTTCTCACAAAGTATCAAGCATCATAAATTAAACCATTTTTATACTCTTTCTATGAATCAAGTCCTTTGTTGCAAAGAATTTGCACCGAGCCAGACATCTCTGAAGCAATCGTGATTGTACTTACTTTAAAAAACTTTTAGTAACAGAATTTCTCACCGGTAATTTGGTCTTCAAGGGATATTTCCTCAATGTCGAGACCGTTCTAATAAGCCTTAAATCCAGACAGTTGAAGGCCAATTGTAGGTGACATTGAAACTTGTCATATAGTGAGGTGCTTGGGATAAAAGCTATTAAGAAAACAAATCTGAACCATGTGAGAATCGCCTATTTCACCTCCCTTCCCATATTCCTCACCCTTCCCCCTCCGATTTCACTCGATTTTTTTTATCTATACTATTTGCGTTCAAAATTTTATTACGATAAACCATACTCCAAATATCAACTCTGAGACCTCGTTTCGCTGGGTCAAAAATCACTTCTAAATGGACCTTAAATAAATTGGGAGTGTAGTTGATTTCCTTCCTAATTTGTATTACTTATCTATAGCGAGATATTGGAAATTTAATAAATCCTTGAAGTCTGACTTTGAAGTCAATGTCTGGATTAAATTATAGGTTGATCAACCTCGAGACGAGGAGAATTGATTTCGACTTATTAAAGGAGCTTGTTACGATCATTGAATATTATCAACCTCACAGTTAAACGACCAAAAATGTTGTACATTTTGAGAGGCTAATGAAACAAATGAAGACGATAGTCATGGATAGGAATAGGATTTAGATGAGTTACAAATACATCTACCGACAATCTGATTAAATCGATATCTATTTGCATGTGCAAATCTATGCTAATATTATGCGTAATTCGAGGTCTAAATGACTATTTGATTCATTGATGTGAAATTCGTA
>LQNK01000426.1:157354-180996 GCA_001586405.1 Phoebis sennae | reverse complement strand
TTTAAGGTAGTATTAAAGCTATCATAGAATAAACATTCAATCTTTGTAAAAGTTATTATAACGTCTCATTAAAAACACAATAGGGTGCTCTTTTAATTATTATCAGAGTGCCACATCTATTCGTAAGCTTTAGTATTCATGAGACAAAGACCTAAAACCATAGAAATCTGCTTACAGAACTTAATTATACTGCATTAAGATTTTACAGAAAGGTTCCAACATTTGCGTCGTCAGAATTTCCTACAATTTGAATTCGCCGGGCGTTCAATGGACAAAGCGTATCTTAAATAGTTCCCACCCAATTGAAACCATTAAATAAACACTCCTAACTACCGCACTCCAATTACATGACGAAATTCAGAGACCAGAATCTACGAGGAGAAAACGTGCCATTTCTTTTGGTACATAAAATCTTATATTCCACCCGACTCCGAAATGCTTTCAACTTTAGTTATCTGTTACCTTCTAAGTGCTAGGATGTGAGTTCAGCACTTTTCGTAAATTGACGGTATTATTTGGGGGTTGCGTTTTACTATACGTTATTTATTAGTACTACCCAATCGATTTAAATCTCGACATCTACTTTGACTGGAATAGAGTAATATTAATTCTTCCACTATTATTTTATCGTGTTAATTAAGAGAAAGTTCTCAGTTTGCGTTTTGTAATATTTTACAATTCAGAATACTACACCGAGTGAAATAATTTAATGAAGAGACTGTACGAGTGTAGAAGTTGAAGGTCCTTAAAGCTAGGCTTTCTATTTGTCTAAACATAGACATCCTCTTACTTATGTTAAACGGGAATCATTTAGCAAAGCATGAGATCAATAGTAATATAAACTCAACCACAAACATCATAATCACAATATTTAACCAAATTTTGCACGCCAATTTAATTCGTGTGAATTCAAAATAGACGATCAATTTGACATGCAACAGCCTGCCCTTACAGTTCCTGATCGAGTATTCATACACCATCTACAAGCTTTAGTCTATTGAATTTAACTGCAAATTCTTCAAAAACCGCATTCACATCGTACGTGCGCCATCGGCTCAAACAAAACTTGGTATAAACATCGGGACGCTTGTTTCCCTCTATTTGCGCTCCGCTTCGTCTGATTTTACTTGCTAATCTGTCTGGTCGAAATCCTTATTCCACAGCATTTTTCCAACTCCAGCTTTTTCCATTTGCTGAATTTCGCTTTGTAAAATATGCTCGAGTAATTGCATCAACGCGCGAAGCAAGAATGATCTTTATGCTGCGAGCTTTAAAATTGTTTTAGTGATATGAAAATATTGTTGTGTTAGAACGTGGCGTTTGCTTCGCACAAACATTTTATCATTTTTGGAGAGGTTCGCAGCAGACGGTCGTCTGTGACTGTTAATATTGTGGAGTGGATATATATTGACATTTCTGTCTAGTTCGTTTGTTGAACAATTGTCATCGTTATTCTATTATGCAATTTGTATAAATGTTATATTATTTATAACCGACTTTCAAAAAAAGGAGGAGTTTCTAAATTCGACTGTATTTTTATGTATGTAACCGTATTTCTCCGGCATTTATGGACCGATTTGAATTCCTTTTGCATTCGAAAGAGTTAGTGTAGTCCCATAAAAATTTGGTTCAAGTCTGATCATCCATGTGGAAGATATTCCAGGGAACTCATCGAAAATCAACGGAATAAGTTCTGCGGTTGAGTTTTAATGATGTATAATGTATATATTCATTAACCACTAACTCTGGGACTGAATTATGACTAATTCTGCTGTGATAACACTTAACAAAAGATCTTATTAATTTGAAAACAAGTAAAGGCACCGACTTTGTATAGATTTAAAAAAAAATAATTCATTTTCTACATTTCAATGTAAGGAAGTCGGTTCTATTTTTTGGCAAAAAAATTTATTATCTACATTAATAAAAGGCTCTTAAAGTTCTTACATTTGATGGTAGATTTTCTAAAAAGAAAAACGCAGTTGGCTCGAAACGTTTTGAAAGGAACTTAGCCTAAATAGACATTCACATACAATATAATGCATATACATGTGACGTTTCAAAATCATTCGTATTAATGGATTAAATAGGTTTACCGTGAAACCACAGTGAGATAATAGTAACGTACTCCCAATGCAACCGTGACCCAATTCTGAATCCACTCACTATTGTACGAAAATCTTCCACGTTTTATAATTTCGACTTAATCGGCTTAAATTATATTAGAGCTGAAACACCCAACTTTATAAGTGCGCGTTCACATTTTAGCATCATAATTAATTTTAACAATCCCTTTATGCGATGTGAAAGGGTTTGTCCAATAAGCGGCTCTTGGTTGAACGCACACCGAACTCGTTATGAAAAAATTAAAAATGTAATCCGAAAAACTCCGTTCTATAGCGAATTTGGAGTACAATTTACTGTAACGATTGTAATTAACTATTTCCTACCTCGTTGGTGTGTATTATTTAGGTATATAGTTTTGAAATATACACCCACACTCTCACACACATACACACATATGCACCTAGTCTAATAAGTATTAAGCAAGTAACTTATTAAACCTGTAATTTAATAGAAATGTGAGGTAACATTAAGCCTAGTAATTAATAGAAATGTGAGGTAACATAAAGCAAGCTATCGGGGCATGCGGTTCACCTGATGATAAGTGACCAACCGCAGCCCATGAACATCTATAACAACAAAGCATTGTAAATGCCTTGCCGGCTTGAAAAAAGGAGAAAGGATAAGGAGAGGAGTAATGTGGGAAGTTGGAAGACGGTATAACAGGATGAAAGAGGAATAAGATGGGAATACAGGCATCTGGGCACCTGCTCACCGTACGAAACACAGTGTAACACAGTGTAAATACTGTTCACGCGGATCTTCTGCTGGTTTTTTAAACTAACACATTCAAACAATATTTGAATGTACATGTTAATATTGTGTAATTTTTCAATAGAGATTTATAATATTATCGAACCTATAACTAATTGTTTTTAAGATATAAACCGTACTGCTGATGTTAAGTGAACTGAAGTGTTACGGGTTACGAAGTTTGCTGTTAGCCTAATGAGATATCCTATCTCGAAGGCATAAGGAATCGTTAGCGAGAATAAGGGACCGCTGCCAATATTATATTGACGCCAACAAGATATTCTCAATTCCTTTCACTCTTGGACATTGGTCTCACCAAAGAGTGCCAAAGTACTCAACCAGTATCAAGGCTCTTGAAGTGTATTCAATCTGTGGATTTATTGAGACTCATATTTAGTAATAGTGTATACTATGGCCGATTGGCGCAGTGGTTCAGCAATGGTCTATTACGCCGGAGGGTGTGGGTTTGATCCCCACGAGCAGAAAAGTATGATGTGATGAACATTGTAATTTTCTGCTGTCTGGGTGTTAATGTATCTATAGTATGTATGTATTTACAAAAAAAAAGTATGTTTAAATATGTCTATCAGTTATCTATCCATAGTACAAGCTTTGCTTAGTTTGGGACTAGATGGCGTTGTGTTAAAAGTCCAGGAATATTTATTTAAATTTTCCAAACTTCAAAAGCAAATACAAGAGTGTTCGTCTTTAAAAGTTAAAGAGAGCATTCTAAATAGTTATTTTTAAAAAAAAGTTTACGAGATATACGCTTCTAAAGCCGATAAAAAAATTATGCCAAGTTAATGAAGAGGTCATTAATATTCAAAAAGTACAAAATTTCGAATCTACAGACTAGTATACATTAAACATATATCTTCAGATCTAGTTCACTGTTAATTGAATCTCGTAATTAAATTTGTATCAAAGTACCGTCAACAATATTTCTCGGTCTATTAAGCACGCGAGGATCACTCCAATGCTTCATTACGTTGTTTTGGGATGTTTATAGACAGTGTGTTTGTTTGTGTGAAGCTACGGAAATAATTTACCGAGTAGCACTAAAGGATAGATAGATGGAAATATTAAATTTAATGAAAATTTGCTACTTTTGTTTATCTATAAAATAAATCTACTGCTATGTGATAACACATTTTAAATTTATTTATGGCTAGTTCCGTGCCCCGCGGTTTAACCCGCGTATAACTCCCATTAACGTGGGATTTCAAACGATCTCTGTACAAAATTTCATCCAAAAGGAACAATGGTTTAGACGTGAATAGATAGACAGAGTTACTTTAGGATTAGATACTCTATATATACTAAAAATTTAAATTTTTAGTATTTAAATTCAATTATAGTACTGTCTTTTATCAGTTTACTGTTGGTTAATCGAATCTCCGCGTAATTTAATTTGTACCAAGCACCCTCAATAATAATCTCTCGGTGTATTTAACAGGACTCTAGCAGAGGATCACTTCACAAGATTCATATTACGATACTAGCTGTTTCGTGCGGCTTGGCTCCCGCAGCATAATGTTATATACACTCCTAAATCGCGATGTTGAAATGTTTTCGCCGCTAAGCATATATACCACTTCCAAACATCAATCCTCGGGGCCTAACGACCGGCCAGTCCTGTGGTTCGAACTGGTCGAGGATCCTCCCTTTTCGTTGGAGGAATAATACCAGCCTCCACACTATGTTACTCCTGGATAATGTGGCTTTCGAATCGTGAAAGAATTTTTTGTAGGTAGTTCTTGAGCCTATTCCTTTCAAACGGACAAACAAAGTTTTCCTCTTTATAATATTAGTGTACATAGCTGTTCTCGTAGCATAATGTTGTGGCTTATCTTTGATCCTCAATTGGCTTGTTTAACATATTTTTTTCAACGGTACTAGTATTTCCTGAGATAAGCCCATCCGAACAAACAAAAAACTCTTAAGCTTTATATTATTAGTATACATACTGTTAAAATTGCGAAAAAATTATAAAATGGAATATTTAAGAAAGGTATGACTTTTAAAAACTAGAAATACATTAGATGGTTATCTATAATTATATTATAAAGTTAAAAACATTTGGGTTTTTGTATGTTTGTAATGTTTTCACACAAAAATTACGGAACCGATTCGAAAATTGTTTCACCATTATAAAGCTGCATCTTCAGTTACTTTACCATACAACATTATGCTGCGGGAACGAAGCCGGGGCAAACAGCTAGTTTATTTTATTGATATTACTGAAGTACCGTATTTTCCATACATTGAGCGTTAATGGAATCTCTACGTAATTTATATCAAAGTACCCTCAATAGTATTTAACGTTAGTTTGAGCAAAGGGGATCGCTTCACAGATTCATTATGTCCTCTTGTTTTAAGATAGCCTTTAGTCACAAGGATATTAGTGTGGGCATGCTCTAGTAACGCTTCTAAACTAAGCAGTTATATGGGCTTTTATTTAGGTTTCCTATCTTTATATTTAAATAAAAGAAAATTTAAAATCAATGAACAGTTTCATTCATTATATATCGTTTAAATGTCCGCCTGAGGATCTTTATTATTTCAATCTATACTTATTATATAAAGCTGAAGAGTTTGTTTGTTTAAAAACGCTAATCTCAGGAACTACTGGTCCCATTGGAAAAAGTTTTTTAGTGTTAGATAGCCCATTTATCGAGGAAGGCTAAGGCTTTGGAACTCGAGTGATCATGTGTTTTTTACATCACGTTAGGTCAGGGAAAAAATAAGCAAAACATGAAGTTAGATCTCTGTTTATAAATATAATGCACCCCCTGAAATCATAGTTTAATAGTCAGGTATATGATCCCATAAAAGGAATTAAAAATAACACAGCCTTCAAATTCGCAGTCTTACCGCAAAAAAGTGTAAAAAGGTGTATTTTTTTAAATATTTTTCTGAACCGTTATAATTTTCTCTATATCTACAGGTATCATATTATTCACCTCTTAAGTTACACCTTGCATGTTTACTTATCGAGATTGCACAAAAACCTTAGAAACTAAAAAACTACGAAATTAGTTCTATATATCAAAAATCAAACTAGATGGCGCTGTCCCGAATTTAACTCTCAAATTCCAAATTCAAAAAATTACGAAACAAAGCGATTTGGGTAATTCTTAAACGCAAGATATAGGTCAAACTATGGTTAGTTATTTAGCAGTTTTATTGTACTTGGCTTACGTCCGCGCTAACCTCGTATGGAAATGAACAGTACTAACTTTTTATATCTTTGGCATCAACTTGTACTTAAGTTATTCCGATACATATGTATGCACATGAGTGATAAAATGTTTGTATAAACAGGATACAGTTATTTTATAGCGTATATTGTGCTCCGACAAACGATATCTCTGATTTACGCTTATTTATATACATTAATAAATAATATTTTCATATGAAATAATAATAAACAAATATTCCTGGACATTTAACGCAACGCTATCTAGTCCCAAACTGAGCTTGTAATATGGAAACAAGATAACTGATAGACATACTTTTTTTTAATATATAAACTACGAAAACGAGCTAGAAAAATGGATTCTTTCACCAAAATATTGTGAAAATATTATTTGTAATATACAAAAATAAGTATAATAATCAGATATTTCGTTTGTCTGAGCATGAATATAAAAAACATTGATTTTTAGTCAGTCTTCGGCGGTGTTTATTCTTAAATGAAGTGTTTTGACTTCTGAAAAATAAACTCGCAAATGTTATTCTTATTAAATTAGTACTATAATGGGCCAAATAATAGCTATTGTAGTCCTACGTACTATACGTTCCGTAAAATCAACATTCCAAGCATTAAAAATTCTACTATCAGTAAAAGCTGATAGTATAATGTTTAACTTTACCCGGTTATAGCTGTTACTAATATTATAAATGTCAAAAAGTGTGTATATTGAATGAATATAGTCTCAGGATTTGGTGACAAAATGTTTTTTTTGATCCATGGACTCAAATTTAACGTAAGGGAAGCAACCGATAAAAGCTTGCTAAGCAAATGTGTAAACTTGGCTAAATTTTCTACGTATGAAAAAATGCTGTTTACACAAAAATCTCCAACTTATCAAAGGCTAGCTGATAATGATGTTTTATATAGCCTCTAAAATATAGCCTATGTTACTCGTGGATAACGTAGCTTTCAAATGGTGCGAGAATTTTTAAAATCAATCCACTAGTTTTTGAGCCATTACAAACAAAATTTTCTTTATAATATTAGTGTACATTACATAAAGAACAAATTCACACGTTCGGAAAGCAGAATTAATTCCCAATCGCAATTCTCGAATGCCTACGGATAAGAATAGAAATAAATGCTATCGAATGATGCTAAAAGCTTTCCGCTTTTACACGGGAGCTCTGATTTAGGTATTATATAAAATTTTCTCCGTCGTGTCACTGCTTTTAAATTCTCCAGAAGAATTTCTTCAATATTGCGCAATCCCGAATCTCAGGAAGGTCTTAGAGCGGTTTAATTCTTTTGTCAATAGATTTTTGAAATAATATTTTACACAATTTTCTTGTGAAATCACATTCAGTTTATGAATAAATGTTGATTATATGTTTCAAGAACTTCTGTTAATATGGAGGTAGTTTTCTGCAAATTTCATAAGTCGTCATTTATTTTCCGACACTTAGGAACTTAATCTCGATTTCTTATTGCTATACTCGTATATAATATTTTTATTTTATTAACCATTTTAATTTTAATGAACATAATATGATTTTTTATGTATATAAAGATTTTTTAAATTTAATTTAGTTTAATAAAGTAGTGACATCAAACATTAATTAGGAAAACAACATCAAAATAAATTAAATAAAATTGCTCTATCTAACGATATGCATCAAGTGTATGTTTGTTTTGTGTTTGTGCATATATGTGTGCTTGATATATATCTGTTTGATAATTGAAATTCTACAATGTAATGAAAGAAACAAACGTATCGTGAAATACATTATATTAGTCACTGAACCTACATAGAACTAATACTTAAAGACCAGGTGGAATAGAAAACATTTGCCATACAATTTCTTAGAAATTTAATAAAACTACACAAATAGAATATTTCTAAGATTGTACCCCTTCAATTGTAAATCAAGTCGTATACCAACCTCAGCAAAACAAAAGGGGTAGTAAAAATAATACAACTCCCCTGAGTGGGGGCTGTTGACCCTTTTCCCCGACTTCGTGGTGATTATTTATGTAATTGTTGTAACTCTTATAGAATAAGTGTCGCTGAGATCCCTTTTAACATAATTTAGTATCACGACCTAAAAGTTAAAATGTAGTTTAAGTAACGTGTCTCATTAATTCTTGGTAAAGCTATTGAGTTTTCTTCGTGGAATTCGAATTGTATGCTCGATTTTTTATATTAAATTCTTAATGGATGTTAAAGAAATTAGCTTTTTTTAAGATTTGAGTTTTCCTTAAAACTAGGGTTTTGTTGTTAACGCAGAAATCTAAAAAGATTTTCGAAACTTTAAAGGGGTATAGGGGAAATATACAACCATATAAGACGTAATATGTGTAAATAATGTTAGTTTTACTTAGAGAGTTATAATAAAATATAATGTAGAAAAGTATGAGTCAAATTTGCGTGACAAAAATTCCATTTCACGCAATAACTTTTTAATTTGTAATTTTGAGATTAATTTTGAAATGTTCACATCAATAGAGATATTTTTATATGCCATGATCTTGTAGTAGGGTAATTTATGTAAATGTTGTAACTCATTATGGAATAACTGTCGAGAAGGGCTCCTAATATAATTGAGTATGACCTTATGACTGACGACCTTAAACTTAAAATATAGTTGTTTTGACTTGTCTCCTTTATTCCCAGTAAAAATTAATGAATTCTTTGTTTGCTCGAATCCTGAAGTAAAATTCTTCTAGGAATTGCTAATAAACGTTAAATAAATAGACGAATGCTTCGTAAGATTTTAGTTTTCGTTTTTAGAAATTATTTTTGAGGAATTTCGTTTCATTTGAGACATCTTAAAATAAAAGATTTGTTGAAACTTTTATAGGGTCGCTGGAAATACCCAACTACACGACAGGTGGTTTGCAGTAGAGTTGTACCAAACATTTACTTAACTTAACATAAATAATAGGTAAATTATAGCAGTCCCCCGTATATCTCCCTTTACCATGGGATTTCCGGAATAAAAATATGTAATAATACTACCATTTCATGGGTCAAACAATATTTGTATAATACTTTATTTAAAATGTGAGGTTTGAGCGTGAATAAGACGCATATAGAGTTACTTTCGCAATTTTAATATAAAAAGTATGGATTAAGTAAAAAAAAGTCACTTTTTGTGAGGTATAAAAGACGTATTATTTCATGCAAGAATAACTAAACTTGAAATTACTACATTGAACATTGTGAATTTGAGAAGTTGTTTAGCAACTACAGACATTTTCATAAGTATTACATAGCTCTCAACAAAGTTATAGAAGAGATAATAGGGCAAATATAACGGCATGTATGTTAATCTATTATTTATTATATAGCAAATTTGTTACATCTTTTTACTAAGTTTAATATCAGTACAATGTTTATTTGCTGAAATGATGTTAAATATATACGATATACCTATCATATAAAGGAGTTTTTATTAACTATTGGACCAGTGATTAGTAGTATATCAACGTTTTGTCTTTTAATGTAAAGGTTTACGATTCGATAATAAAATTCCTCGAGATATCATTAAATAGATTTAAGGGTAGAGTACCTATATAGACATTTTGACGAAATAATTAACTATTTAATCGTATAATTTATTTGATGAACTTTGTGCCCTGTTTTAAAGAAGGTGAAAGTGAAATAGTTTTTTTTTATCATAAAATACCGTTAATATATTTAAAACAGACAAGACTACAATGATGTCATTATTTCAATGGCAAAAAATCCTATATAGGTTTTATGCAAGACACATACAATTTGAAAGGACTAAATAATATGAACATAGTTCAGAAAGTTATGGATCGAGTTAATGGGGCAAACATAACGACATGTATGTAAGTCTACTATTTATAACTTACTAACTTTCAATAAAATTATTTTAATGTTTATTATACGATGTGATCTTTCATAGTTTTTATTAGGTTTTTAGGTAGCTATTATGTGGCATGAAATGTAAAATGTAGAATCTTATACTAATGTAATGAAAATATTGTTTATTGATCATGAGAATAATAAATTAGAACATATGTTTATTCATGCATAATATACATGTACAACATGATCTTGTAACCGTTTTTTTAGAAAAGCAAAATTAAGATAAATTTAATTTTAGGTGATGTAAAATGTTATAAACATTTCAAAAATAAAATCTTTAATAATCTATTTTAATTAAATGTGAAAATAATCACATAAATACCTCTTCTCACAAAACCTTGTTTTGTGCACAGGAATATTAAGTAGCACAGTATCTACTGATCTTAAATATTTTTTAGATTAACTGAAGCTGAACCCAGGTAGGAAATCGGGGAAGAATATAGGCTACATATCGTAAAATAGCCCTTAAATCTAAAAGGATTCTCTATACGAAACCCCAAACGTGGAAACGGTAGAAAAATATAAAAATACGATAAAAATTCCTTAAATAACTAGAAAAATTAATACAATTAAAAGGAAGTTCTCGTAACCAGAAGAGGGAACCAGCAAAATGTATTGTTTCATTAACAGCAAAGTTGATTCAATCAATTTCAGTTCCGTTTGCTTTACCAGTTATTGATAATTGTTTACGTTCTTAATACAATTTTTTTATGCTAATATCTTTCTCTCAACTTCCACTTAGCTTAGTTTATAAGCCCTATTTTTCCATGACTGCATAAATAAACACTAGCGGTATTTTGATATACTTTTAATAACAAACTGTTCCAAGATGTCGGCACCGATATTTCGGCAGGTTTTGAGACAGCTTCGAATAGTGATTGTAATTTAATGGGGACATTCAGTTGGAAAATTTTTACCTACACGCCTAGACACGTGAATAGAAAATTTGTGTAATTTTTTTTTATCTATGTCTTCAATGCAATCTGCCAGATTGGAGGCATTCAGCACATGTTGTGAAATTTGCATATGGCGTTAATCGCAAGATCCCATTGGTTCTCCGACTTGTTAGAAAATAAAATTAAAAAGAAAATTTGTGTAAAATAGACCATAAATCGAATAAGGATAAAAACCCGTGTGGCGACGGGTTAGAAATTAGAATACATGTGTCCTGTCCAACTCCTCGCAACTTCCTATCATTAATCCTTTCCTTATTCCCTCCCCTTCCTTCAAGCCGGCAAGGCATCTCGACACTTGCTGTTGAAGATGTTCATGGGCTGCGGTCAGTCACTTAACATCAGGTGAACCGCATGCCCTGCTATACATAAAAAAACATAAAAAAAAATAAAAAAACTACATAACATGTAACAGAAGCGAAGCCGCGAATCAGCTACTTATTAGAAATAGTCTTGAAACACAAAAAGAAAAATCTTTAATGACTGTGGTCGTGTGGACACGGAAGCCTGATGAGGTAGCATGGACCGACAGTGATGGATGGAGAAATTGTACATCAAGAGAATTAGAACTCAAATGTACGGTTTAATTAACTACGAGAAGGAAATAATCAGTATACCAGCGTTTCGTCTTACGGCCGTTTTCAATATTCTATCTATCCCTTGTCTTGCTTACTAAAGTCAGGCAAATCTATCCATTTGCACTTACTTTGATTTCAATATGCTGTCGACGGATAGCCTTTGTTATAACTTTTGACAATCAAATGTCATTTAATCTGAGATTACAATCTATCCATAATCATTGATATATTATTGAAAATGGCCGTTAGAAAGGTTTAAATTATTTTATTGGTTAAGTTATACGGTTCTATAATAAAATTTCTCAAGATATCACTAAATTACCAATTTCAAGATTAAAAACTTAAGTAAAAAAAGCTTTAGTTCAAAAAGCAAAATATACTATTAATGAATGTAAAGAAGATAAGAATCCTTGGAATATATAAGTTCCCAAACTAATGCGGGTAGTTGTTCAGTATGATATTATGTACTCATACTTACTTATGGAATTGTTAACTATAATAACAATGTAATCAAAGAGGCCGTAAATAGAATTTCTTACCGACATGTTTTTGATAGAATCAAATTAAAAAATGTCTATTCATACGTACTTTGTACAAAGTCTACGTACATGAATAAGAATTCACATATAACATATAACATAGCTTCTTAGCTATGTTATATGTATCCTACTAAAATTTTAAATGTCACGGTAAGTTTGTTCGTTTTTTCTCAATTTATCTAGTCAACAAATCTCCTTGAAGTGTTATTTACTTACAGATTACAGAGAAGGCTATTTTTACAAAAAACGCACTCCCTGTAGAATTTACGTGGGACATCGTGCGGGCACAGCTCCAAGTAAAGTGACGTTTCATAGCAGGTACAATTTCCGTTTAGATTAGGACTTCATTCCTACTATGGGTGCTAAATGTTTTAAGAAATATCAGTATGTTTGAATGTTAGTTACTTTATCAGTCAAAAACGACTGGAGATTTAAATGAAATCAGGAGGAATCTACGAAACCTTGCATTACCACATTTGACGACCCAATTGGAGCAATGGATACAGCAGTGGTCTATTGCGCCGGAGGGAGTGGGTTCAATCCCCACGAGTAGATAATTATAATGTGATGAATAAATTGTAATCTACTATCAGGGTGTTAATTTAGTATTTACCATAAGTATATTGAAGTATGTGTATCAGCTTCCATAGTACAAGCTTTGCTTAGTTTGGGACTAGATGGCGTTGTGTTAAATGTATCGGGTAAAACTAGAATTACTTAATCACACAGATTAACGAAATGGTAAGCGATTTTGTGTATTATAATTTTCTATTATTAATGGTAAAGCTTCATAATTATTTATGTATATCCAAAATTTATAGCACTTAGTGTTAACATTGTGTATTAATTAACGGGCTATTATATTAATAGGCCATAATCAATTTATAATAGGGCTGGACAGATGTGTAACTCGATAATATGAAAACAAAGGCAATCAGATACAAGGAAATCTGATTGGGTGTGGCGTAATTAAGGGATAATATGGTACCTGCGGTAAACGTTTTTACGTTTTTTTATGAGATCCCGGGCCACCGAGGAGGTTTTAAGTGGGTAAAAATCCTACATAACTGCGTCTCCTTCCCCTAGAATCGATATAGTATCTTTCTGAAATTTCCCCCCCTTAAAAAGAAAGGCAAGCTAGAATCGATGTAGTATCTTTCTTAAAAAAGGCAAGCAGAGCATGCGGTTCACCTGATGTTAAGTGACTGCCGCAGCCCATGAACATCTACAACACCAAAGTGACGCAAATGCTTTGCCAGCTGGATAAGGAGAGGATTAATGATAGGATGTTGGGAGTAGAACAAGATGGGAATATGGGCTTCCGGACCCCCGCTCACAGTACGAAACATAGTACTGTTTCTGTTCATAGTAATACTGTTTCTATTCTGCTTCATCTTCTGCTGGGGGTGGGTTATTTCAACGGCGCGAGCTTGGCCCATCTTGCAATACTCAGCTATCATTCTTTGAAAATGAGTCTGAAGTACCCTCTGTTGCCTCTTACGACACCTACGGATAGAATTGGGGTGCCGTCACACGTATTCTAACTCTTTGCCACAAGGGTTAGTTAGTATCATAAATTACAAATTTTGAAAAATATTATTGACTAATTGGAAAATGATAACAATTTTTTTTTCATTTTCAAATCATTTTTCATTTTTATACTATCGAATTATGTGGTTATGTTCATAAACTAACAATGCGATAGGCTTTTACCTTTTTATTCATTCATTTATCCCATATTACATTCTGCAAAACGGGGATCATATTTTCATTTATGCATCGTAAATAGAAGATTCATTTAAAATTTAAACGAAGCAATAAAAACAACACGGAGCCATAAATTCGTGCATTTTTAACGTTTGAACACGCACAATTTTTTGTTTTTAATTTCTATAACGTTTTGGAATGAAAAAACGTTTGTGAAATTACTCATGTTGTACTTTTATGAATGACATAATTTATATTTCTTATTTTTTATTTAAAAGCCAGCAAACAAACTGGTGCGTCACTTTTTGGTAAGTGACGCGCACACAAGTAACATAACTCGTAACGCTAAACCCCGCGAATGTGTTGCCGGCCTTTTAAATTATGTTAGGAGTATGCTTTCCTCTTGAAGGTCCACATGTGGCAGATGTTCGATGATAATATTATAAGACTGTTGTTGTTGCTTATTGTGTATGAAGCGTTCTGTACTTGACCGACCTATTATGGTGTGAATTTTTAAGCAAAATTAGTATTTTAACGACCTGATCGGCGCAGTGGACTTGGCAATGGTCCGAAGGGTATGGGTTAGATCCCCACGAGTAGAAGATAATTTCGTGATGAACATAGTCAGTTTCTACGGTCTGGGTTTTCATTTACGTACAGTATGTATTTATTTGCAAAAGAAAGGTATGTTTAAGTATGTCTATCAGTAACGTAGTTTTCATAGTACAAGCTTTGCCTAGTTTGGGACTAGATGGCGTTGTGTAAAATTTCCAGGCCCCCTATTCACAAATGCGTTTTCAATCGGAAAGTTCCGAAAATCATAAAGTTTTAACATCGTGTAATTTAATCAAATGTAGACACGTGGTAAATGGAGACTACCCATACTACCTATGGTAAATTCGCTTGAAACAGAACCGTTATGATGTAACTTCATACTCTTCTATAAATTTCTCAAAGTTTGATCAATCCAGAAACATCAAACAAAGCGTCTACTGTTAAAGTCTCGAAGTAACTTGCGTGGGTTTGTGTATATGATCGTTATTGAGGACTAAAGCATTGTGGAATAGGCTCTTATATCAAATTTAATTGTTTATTGTTATAATTAACTCTGCGATACTAAACAAATTTAATGAATGAAATATGAGCAATATTAGTTCTTACCCCCGGCTTCGCTCGCATTAAACTCGGGATCTATAAATCAATAAAAACTTCCTTTCACTTAATTTGAAATTTTATCAAAATCCGCATGTACAAATAAACTACTACTAAATATAAAAACTGTATAACTATATATTATAACTATTTTGTTAGTAGGATTACGATTCAGAAGTGTGGATGGAACCATCCCTTCAACGAAAAGGGTGGATCCTCGACCAGACCGAACCACAGGACTGGCCGGCCGTTAGGCCCCGAGGATTGATATTTGGAAGTGGTATATATGTATATTATGCTAATCGACGAATAAATTTCAACATCGTCATTTAGGAATTGTGTCGTCACGTGACGCTACAAAAGTATAACGCGCATTCGAAACGGAAAAATTGTTTGAATATTTATTTCTAAATCAATCATTTAAACGATGAAGCGTGCAAAATCTATTGCCAATGCAGTTTCGCACTAAAAAGAGACTGGATATGTCCCGCCGTTTTCATAATGCTATGTATAAATATAATATTATTTTGTATTGTATATGTATTAATATGTCCTTTATTATTTTTTGTTTGTTTTATTATGCTTTGTTGACGCTATCTATCGCTATCTCTATCTCTTATTGTAGTTTACGTCTTCTACACCCTTGCCTGGAAGAAGTCGCTGTGTAGCGATAAGGCCACCTAATTGTGTAACTTCTATTTTAAGCTATTAGTTTTATATTATGTATGTATAAGTTGTGCAAATATATAATATGCGGATAAATTGTGTTATAAATAAAAAAGAACAAATATTTTTTTAACCATTCCAGAACCTTCGAAGATTATCTAGCGCGTTACAAACTATTTTTGGGTTAAACTATGATTTCCATTAGTGTAGAGGAAGTTTAAAATTAAAAATCTGCTTTGTGGAGAGAGAAATTGTAGTTTTAAGCCAAAAAGCTTTTGGCTACAACACCAAATTTAGCCTGTAATGGATGCTGTACTTAGCACTGTAATATTACTGAACGAATAAGCACAACAGTACAATACTCTTTATTTTGAGATATATAAGGACTATGTAATCGAATTTCAGGTTCAGCTTCGAAATTGAACAATTGGCATGAAAAAGCAGAGAATTCTGCAAGGCAAACGGATCGAAGATCTAACAAAAGTGTACTAGTTATGAAGTATAATATAATCAAACAAATCTATAATATTTAAATACTAACTAGTAATAAGGATTTAGTTAAGGACCTTCCTAAAGAACTAAACTCAATGCCATCTCGTGGAAATAAGTGGAGGTAGACGCACAATTTTTGAAACACTCATGAAGGCAACTGTCATCTCAGTCACCCGTGACTACAAACTGTGAAGTGTTCGAAACGTCGGGTTCATAATAATGTAAAATAGTGTATAAAAAACCGCGTTTAAAATCTCTTAAAAAGTATTGTATTTAACATAATCAAAAAGAATCTTAAAAAAGGTAACCGTGTTCCTTAGTTCCTTTTGAATCCTAAGGCTCACTAAAAGTATGTAAAAATACTTAATTAGGTTGAGGTTTATAATTAGTAGGTGCTTGCATGTCATTTATCTACTTGGACGTTGGTACCGACTTATACCGTTTTAAAGCAAACTAAAGCAAAGACTAATATTATAAATGTGACAGTTTGCATGTTTGAGTGTTTATCTGTCAGTCACGCCACAACTACAGAACAGATTTTTATAAAAAAAAAATATGCAGATAAGTTAGATACTCTTTATTTACCCTAGATATAACGAGCGAATCCGCAGGTGAAGCTAGTTAAGAATAAATAAGTTATTTCTTTTTTAACAACCTTGGTTTCGTATAGGTGTTATTGTTATAATAATGAATACGATTTTAAATGCTTGTAAGTTTAAAACCTCTGAAAACAAGCAACATTATAGTACTCATATACAAAGCGTGTAAAAATATCAGTTATCCGTGCCAACTGTGTCAAACTCTATTAAAAGAGTTAAATCTATGCCAATTACTTTTATTTATTAAATATTTATAAATAAAATACAATTAAATATTTTAGTTTCTATAAGTCCTTCTATCCTAATCCTAATCCTAACATTACTATTCCTAATATAATATTATAACTGTGAGATTTTGGATGTTTAGATGTCTTTGTGTCAATCATGCTCCAATTGATCGGATTTTAATGAAATCTATACTCATATTATAAAAAAGAAAGATTTGTTTCGTTTTGTATTGAATAGGCTTCGAAACTACTGGACTGATTTGGATGAAATTTTGTACAGAGATTCTTAGAAACGTGATGAGGGACTTAGGACAGTTTTTAACCCGTAAATCCTACGGGAGATAAGTATCCTACGTGGGTAAAACCGCAAAGCTCAGCTAGTTTTGTATACATATAGGATATTAGATGAATTGAATTAAACACTGAATTTCGGCGACTCGATGGGCGCAGTGGATGTGGCAATGGTCTATTGCGCCGGAGGGTATGGGTTCGATCCCCAAGAGTAGTAAATTATGATGTGAACAGTTAACTAGCTTCCTTAGTACGAGCTTTGCTTAGTTTGGGATTAGATGGCATAGTGTTAAATGTACCAGAATATTTATTTATTTTATTTATTTAATTTCACGTGAGCAAAGCCGCGAGCAGTTAGTAATCAATATTCATCTAAGTTTAAAATGGAACGTACGACTTGGTTTTGCCAATATCACCGTTTTGGGAAAATCAATCCCCTCAGGGGTGTAATAAGGAGCGAAAGTTTGTTTGAAACTCCGCCATTTATTTAGCTTTACACATACAAAGCCGGGGAGACATCTAGCCTATACTTGTATACTAATATGATAGAGTATTGATTGTTTGTTAGCATTGATTCTGAAACTACTGGCCTTATTTGACAATGCCCATTTCCTATAAAAATAAAACGAGGCGTTTTACGTACAGTGAGAATATCGTACTAGGCGTAAGTCTAAAGCGTTTCTATAATAAACGTGGCGTTAAAATTGGTTAATATTGGTTGATTATACCCACTCGTTAATGAAAACGATTCGCATCCTTTATACTATGACGTTCCGTCGTTTATAATCTTAATTCTTACGGTCTTATACTTAGCTAGAGTAAAGCACAAGTGAAGCCGCAAGGCGTTGCTAATATTCCCTAAAATTTGTTAATTTCTCGTCCATAATAGCTCCGTGGCCGCGCTATATTCTATAGATAAGTAAAAGGTATACTATCATCTAATCCACCTAAAAACCTATCGATACATGAAATTTCATCTAAATGCGCTCATTAGTTGCGGCGTGAATAACGTAAAGACATCCGAGCGTCTATATATTAGTAGGAAATACAACGCTGTATTATTGTTCTGAGATTTCATGTTGCTACTTGCTTCTACAATTCAATTTTCTAAGCTTGCAGATAACATTCATGAATTGTGTCTGATTTCTATGCTGGTAGATTGGTTAAACTGAATAACCAGTCAATACCAGGCCACATTTATGTAAGCTACGTTCCATCACCATCAGTTATCGATCTACGGTTAATATCTGGGAATCTCCGCTTTAGATAAATAGAAATGTTTGTAAATATGTTATTATTGCCCTTAAGTGGGCTGTGGTATTTAATTTCAGTAACTATACATAATGTCTTTATAAGTTTAGAAAAATTTTTGAAATGCATATTAAAATTCAGGTAATTTAGGGTCTTTTTACATAAAGAGTCATTATAAATTATATATATTCACAAACTTAAATCATAAAATAATATATAATTGTAGCTGTAAGTGTACATGATACATAAAATTCATAAATCAAGTCGTAGGGTCTTTCTATCAATGACAATCCCGAGATTTTATGTAAAGATACCTTCGCCGATGTTATTCTTATAAATGTAGTAACTTTGAGTTATCAAAATTTATCATAAACTAAACACATACATTCAAATATATGTATTTATAACTAAAAACTTTTTTGTTGGCAATACCAAGTCAAGCTTTAAAAAATCCGTAACTCGACTTGTAGCACCCTAAGGATTTTCTTATACGGTTTGAAGTATTCCATGAAATATAATACATATAAAATATTGAGCTGTAAACTAACTCACCAACGGAAACGCTACAAGATCGCAATTCGTACCAATAATAACTTACGTGCACATCGCAAAAATCCACTTCACACACACACACTCAAAGCACACACAATGATTTCAAGAGCATATTTGGCGGAATTTTCCGGGTACGAAAAACGTGTTCTCCCTTCGGAGGTCCGGGGTAGACTGGCGCGGGGCGGGGCGCGCAGGCCCCATCGGGAACTTTATTTTTCTCACTTTACCGATGCAGTGCAAAAGCGCAATTAAAACGTTTGAGTGGATTGATTGAAATTACATCCTTTTGTTTGATTTCGTTTTCGTTCGGAACTGGATACTGTCTTTGGATCACTTTGACGGATTTCTAGGTGTAATGGACTGATTTATGTGAAGTCTATTTAGGTCTCTATGTATAATGGATTATGCAGTTCTTGCGTATATATACCCTATTAATTGCTCCTCTTAACCGTCACCTTCTCTATGATTTAACTAATGTAAGCCAGAGACACTGGAAATTTAATATAATACATGATTATCTAGATTCTATAGTTATCCGCTGGTTCGCTCGTGTTTATTTCGGATCAATAATATCGGGCTATCTATATGCGAAATCTCATCAAAATCTGTTCAGTAGTAGCGACACTATTGACACACAAACATCAAAACACAAAACTTATACATTCATAATATTCGTAGGAAATTAGTAGGATGAGGACGCAAAACCGAACTTAAATTTAAAAATTCATTTACTTCAATGTATATATCAATATATACAACTTACGAGTTCGGGTAAAACTGTAGGGTGAAGCTAGTTATGTACGGTGTAATGGAGTCACAAACACATGTCGTTTGTTCTGTATGAGGGGCTTTTAAAATCCTATAGGAGTTAAACATGGGGTGAAAGTCAGGGACTTTTGAACGCTGTGAACACTATATGGATAGAAGCCATACTAGGGGATAGATAGATAGAATTTTCTTTATTTATTTATTAAATATACACTTTCGATTAATCATCAATACTTACATATTTAACATCATAAGGAAAAAATTGCCTGGATGATAAAACCTTTTAAAGTGTGCACAACACTCATGAATATAGCAAATGCAACATAAAAATTAAAAAAAAAAACAAAATATTCTGAGATTAACATTAAGAAAATCAGATATTTATGGTACCAATCAAAATCTTTATGGAGATAAAATTAATTTTCAAAATTTTAATATAAACCATGTAAATTACCTTTTCTTACATCTACACTATCTGCACTAAAATTATAATGAGGAACTTTGCTTGTTTGTTTGTAATGAATAGGCTCAAAAACTACTGGACCGACTTTAAAAATTATTTCTTTCTTTCTTTTTAAAAATTCTAAAACACGAGCTACATAGGCTATATATATGACATTATGCTACGGGAGCCAAGCCGCACGGGTAAGCTAGTATATTTTAAATGCGAAATTAACTCTGCTAAGTGTCTGTATTTGCTTTAGGTCTGAACTACTGAACCGATTTGGATGACATCTTGTACAGAGATTACTTGAAAATCAAGAATGGACATAGTTTTTTATTCCAGAAATCCCACGGAAACAAGAGATATACGCCGGTAAAATCTGAATATAACGCGAGCGATGTCGCGGGCAGAAGCCAGTATGAAAATAAATAACTCATTCTCTCCTAAAATCTACACCAAAAATATATGAAAAATCACCAAAAAATATAGATATACAGAAATAGAAATATGAATAGAATTATTTACGTAAATAACGATTCCTATTGGTCTTTCACATGAAAGTAAATGAAAAAAAAAGTTGTCTTGAACTTTGATATTTAAACTCGTGTAAATGCTATGGAATAAAGAAATCAAGGATAAATACTCTTACAAATATAGCGGTAGCTCTGCCTTCGAATCGACGTAAATTAAAATAAGTGACGATCAAAAGAGCCTTAGAAGAACCTTTAAAAAGCCTATTTGAAAAATAAACGGTTTATTAATAACTAGCCTCGTTCCGCAGATTTGTCCGTTTAATTCCTGATCATATGGGAATTCCGAGATAAATAGCCTGTCACCTTATCCCGGTACTTGTATATAAAATTTCATGAAAATCGATTCAGTATGTGCGGCGTGATTGACACACAAACATCCAAACATCTAAACAAAAAAAACCTTAGATAGTAAAAAATCTTACTTACATAATAGTTAATTTTAATATATGGTATATTTTAAT
This sequence comes from Phoebis sennae, assembly GCA_001586405.1. Classification (NCBI taxonomy): domain Eukaryota; kingdom Metazoa; phylum Arthropoda; class Insecta; order Lepidoptera; family Pieridae; genus Phoebis; species Phoebis sennae. The sequence continues at coordinate 159,811 of LQNK01000426.1, read as the reverse complement.
ATAAAACTAGTTATTAATCGTCATTTTACCACTTAGTTTTACTAGGTTTTACTACTCGTGGATAATGTAGGTTTCGAATGGTGAAAGAATTTTCAAAATCGGTCCAGTAGTTTGTAAGCATTTTTATTATTACAAACAAACAAACAAAGTTTTCCTCTGTATAATATTAAGCGTAGACTATATTATAACATTATATTACGGGAGTGAAACTACGTCGAAAAGCTAGTTTAATTTTAAATAAGAAATTCTCTACTACTTTCTAACCAAATCCGTTTTAAACCAGTCTAGTAGAATTACGGCCGTTTTCAATAATGTATCAAAGATTATGGATAGATTGTAATCTCAGATTAAATGACATTTGATTGTCAAAAGTCATAACAAAGGCTATCCGTCGACAGCATATTGAAATCAAAGTAAGTGCAAATATATTGCCTGACTCTAGTAAGCAAAACAAGGGATAGATAGAATATTGAAAACGGCTGTTAGACTTTCTAGAGCAGATTTACGGCCGTTTTCGATAATGCATCAAAGATTATGGATAGATTGTTGTCTCAGATTAAATGACATTTGGTTGTCAAAAGTCATACAATGGCTATCCGTTGACAGCATATTGAAATCAAAGTAAGTGCAAATAGATTGCCTGACTTTAGTAAGCAAAACAAGAGTTAGATAGAATATTGAAAACCGTTAGACTTTCTAGAGCAGATTTAAAGGGATAAACAAAATAGACTCGGTGGCCATGCGGGCGAAGCTAGTTAAACTCCGGACGCGGTTATCTATCAATCGATCAATCAATCAATCAATCAAATAGCGGGTTTGATGTTTGATGAGTTAGCTATATCAATCATGTTTGGTTTGAAGATAGTGGTTATTCGTCTTGAATGTCATATGTGAAATTGAAAAAGTGAGTCTTCGATCCTTATGCATAATGCATTGGGGCGGACTTTTTAAGATCCCTTATATGCATTGATTTTTCGTTAGGGGAAAGTGGATGATCAGGTTTCGAAACCGAATCATTTTTTTGTTGGGTCGGGTATTGAATTCAGGACCTCGGTTTTGAGACAACTGAAGGAGTGGTCAACATTTTCAATCAATATCAATCAATATTCGTTTCCAACCTTTAACTGCTTTAGGGGCCTCTCAGGCCTTGAGGAAATGAAATTGTTAAATATCTCCCTTTTCTTGTGTGTGACACACGCGTTCTAACACCTTCAAGTCTCGTCACTTTTACAGCTTTACACGTGTTTGCGCGCCATTTCTGTAAGATATTAAATTTTGAAATTTATACGGGCCTCAAAGACCTCAGTAACTAGGTACATAACTTTTTCTAAATATTCATTGATTTACATTTTGCTTCTTATTTGCACTTCCTTGTTAGCTTTTTTAATATAGTGCCAAGTACCGCGTCCAGGGAACAAAAATCTATCGGGAATAATAAAAACATGTATAATTAATTATATCGACAGATAGAAGAACGGTACCAGAGAACGACAATTTTGAGACATTCGCTAGTTCGTGGAGAGATTATGTGACTCTAGAGGTTAGGAGGTCAATGATACGATATCGTATTTACACCAGAGCTTCGTAAATATAGCTCAGATACACAAAATGAATTAAATGAAAAAAATTGGAAAAATTACTTAGATTCAATGACCGAAACAAGTTGGCTCAGATTCCAATTCCAATATTGTAAGTTATAGATAGATATTTGATAGAAAAACTGTTTAAAGATTTTTTTTTAAGTTGGTTTGTTGATTATTTTAATAATTTTATATAATACTTACCAGTAAGTGATTTTGCTAAAAAACGCTAAATGTTGATTTTATTGCATTTTTCCTTACAGCTCATTACATTTTTAGTAGAAAAGAAATTACAAAACAATACGCCAATCGAAAAGACACGCCGATAACAATTTTCAGAGAGTGAACATGTTAATTTTAAAAGAACATTAATAGAAAAGAAAAAATAAGTGAGAAAAAATGACCTAATTTTGTTTCCTTAATTTTGAAATAAAAGTGAACTATACATAAATATCGTATCAATAAACCAAAGGCTTTTAAAATGTTAGCTGATTTAAAAACGGACCGCAGACGCCCCTACGTCAGTATTTACGTTAAATAAACACCACCTCAATAGCTACAGATTACAAATAATTGAAAACATATGAAAAAGCCAACAATTACTTTAATTTGATTTAGTAAAATGCTTAATTAAAACAAACGTTGTTATATAAGGAATATACAAACTACAATTACGTACTCAGTAGCAATTACACGTATCAAATATCCTCAACGCGTAGCATATTTTATAGAACCATTTAAAAACCGCTTTGCAACGTAATATAAATCGAAGTCAAAGGTAGTAAAACGTAAGAGTGTGGATTAAGGCGAAACTTTTAAAGGTTCGAACAATCGTCGATAGGAATTAACGACTTTTGCAATTACCCCTGCGAGATTG